>CABFOV010005040.1:0-40102 GCA_902141375.1 Timema poppense
AATCGTAACGCTAAATTTGGTCGTCTACTTGCTAGCGAGGCGTCATATTTAACTGTTTCTTTAAATGTTCTTGTGTAAAAACATGTGACTGTGACCCTACTTAACTTAAGACATGTTTACATTAAAGGATAGACAATTCATTTTTAAAGGTAATATTGTACAAATAATTATAGAATATTTAATATTTTAAAATATGTAGCTAACACCCGTGTTGATTACATTCTGCCAAGACTACAATATATTTAAAATAGGTTATTAGCTTATATAATGGTTTCAGAAAGAATATTATATCTAAAGTACGATAGCTAAATAGAAAAAATACAGTTTCAAACTTAATTACATTCGTTAGAATGATAAACTTTGTGTTGTAGTTTTACATTCATTCATTCATTCATTCATTAAGGTTATAGGGCATGTAGGAAGTATTACTCTATTAGAATATTTTTAAAGTTGTTCTAAGCTTGTAAATTGATTTCATATTATATTTAATATTCGATAACGGTAATTAAATAAGGTCACTAAAAACCTTATTACATTTGTTCGAATGACAAACTGTGTGTGGTAGTTTTACGTTCAAACGATCATCTAGCTTATAGGCGTGTAGGAAGTATTACTATTTTAGCCTAAATTAACTTATTTAAAGAAACAAGTTATGAGAGTTGAACTTAGTTATGCTCTTCAAACATTTTTTTAACCCATTGGTTTCATTCAACTAATCATACATTGATATAGCTCATAAATTCATAAAAATTAGTGAACAATACAAATAGAAAAACGATATTGCCTTTTATGTGTGTTAGATATAAAGAGATACCAGAAAGTTTCCTTGTTTCTTAGACAACTGTGCGCAGACAACAACTCGAACATTTTAGCCGTAAATGCCCATCCAGTTATATTATAGAGATCAATGTACTCACGATCTCTATAATATAACTGGATGTAAATCGGTGGTTGAAACTTCTAATTTGTCATATACATACCAACGTGTATGAGAGAGAGAGAAACCTTCGGGTATTTCTTTCTCTCTAGCACACATACAAAGCAAAGTGGCATTTTGATATAATTCCCTAATTTGATTGACAATATGATATACATCAATGTATAATTAGTTAAATTAGCAGTGAGTCTTAAACTTATACTAATTTATTTAAATACTCCAATTATTAAAAAAACTGGAGCTATTGATTTTGAATAGATAATATTTTAGGAGGAAAAATATAATACACAATGCATTCGGCTAGTGAGGGTATGAACTAAGTTAACAATCCCAGGCTAGCAAAGTGGTCGTCTATGAGTCCTGTGTGCACTGGTTCGGTACTGGGGGTACTATTTATATCTAGTATTACCCTATGTTGACCATGTAAGGTAGCAAGCTTACTTAACATAGTTCCACTATGGTCTAGTTTATAAGGTATATAGTCAATATAAGATGGCTACATTTCGGGGTAGATGGAGTGTACATATCTAGGTGCTAGGATTTGGCACACTGAAATAATCCCCATCTACGGTAGAAGGTTCTGTTTAGCAAACATTGGCTGGAATTATTTATAGAATCGTTTGATAGCACATGTCATTGATAATTTACTATAGTTGTGTAGTATCACTGATCAAATAAACATTACTTCCGAATTGGTTGACATGAGTATGTTTCAGTCAATGTTAGTAACAAAGAACACCGGTGGCGTCTCATGTATAGGCACTGCGGAACCGCAGCACCCCTTATTTCCACTTGATATTATCGATAACATTTAATATATCGAGTACTTTTTTCTTTAATTCTTTATTTATTTTTTAGTACAATATATATTCCTTAAGCTTAATGTCAGTACTTCATTAGCCATACACCAGAGTGTAGAATTAGATTATTATTCTGCTTCAAGCTATTCTATTTGATTCATTTTTTTCGGTTCTTTTATTTAACAGAAAGACTAAATGCGCTTGCAGTACTTTCAATGGAGTAAAATTTCCTCAATTGTCATTCAGAGATCAAGGAGAAAATTATTTATCTTTTTGCGCAAATTAAAACAAGAAGAATGGATTTCATTTTTAAATGAATAGATCAAGCTTGAAATATAACCATTTAAGTTAAAGTAAATAAAAAATGTTTGATTTTTTTGTTAAGATTTTATCAAGTTCCTGATTATATTTACTTATTATACATTTTTTTTTCTTTTACACAATTTTAAAACAAAGGCTAAACATTTTCTGGAGCAGCACTCCCACTAATTTTAGCTACGAGCCACCACTGAAGAACAACCTACTAGCTGTCACTTACCTTTACGAGGGTATAGTTTTCAGTCATATAGGCCTACTTATATAATATACATTTGTTAAAAACTTTAGCCTTAAATATCCCAATAACCTGTTTACCAAATCGCAGAAGCCTAACGAGTCAATATTAAAACAACTTAAAATACCATTTTAATTATTCCTTTCACTGTATTTTGTCAAATTCAATCATTCATATACCTTAAGCATGAAAGTGTTGTTTTCAATGCTATTGCCCAAACTGTATCGATAAGTCAGGGACCAACAAAGCTGTACCAGCAGAAATGATGATCGGATTACTAAAATGATTTGAATCGTATTTTAACCACATCACAAGGGATTCAGCATTTGCGGTTGAGCATTCCAACGTCGCTGAGCTACCGACAGCCTTGGTCTGCTCTTGAGAAATATTGGTTATGTCAGATCCTCGCAACGCTGACACAAGTCCTGAAATAGAGAGATATCTCATTTGTTGACGAGGCTTCTGATGGTTTTTAAAACTTGAATAATGTGATTGTACACTAACGCCTGATACGCAATAAATCATTCCGGGCCCTTGGGACCCATCCTTAAATCACGTAAGGCGTTTTTTGGAGAGTGGGGGTGAGAGGGATTCAAAAATTTCTTATAAGGGAAAGGGAGGATGGTGTCAGAATTTACATCTTAATTAAGATTTTTTATCAATGTTTATGATTATACGATATATTTTTTAAATGCTCTGAAATGCTTAATTTTCATTCATTTATTAATCACACTTCAATCACTAATTTTCGCTGTTTTAGAAGTAATTATGGAATCCGGCTTAATTTTAATGTAGGTATTCTATCATATGCGTAACATTGTAATGTTCAACCACGAATTAATATGCGTACATTGCTTTTATTTTGTAAAGATTTTTTTTAAAGTACAAATTTAATTCAAGGAGTGGTGTCATAACAGAGAGAGAGGAAGATTTCTCTCCCTGGATATAATTTGTGTGGAGCCCTCCTCCTCCCATTTCCGAAAGGAATAAACTCATCCTTTCTCCTGGAATAAGCTTGCCCTCTTCAGATTTATTAAACAAACTGAAAAATTGTATTGAATAAAATTCCAAATAGCCTCTAGATTGAGTCATCTGATTTTTAAAACTTTGGCAGGGAAAAACTATTCCAAATAGTGGTAAGAGGAATTTAATTTTTAAAGACAATACAGGGTAAGAGCACTCTAAATAGCTTCTAGAGTCATCTAATTTGCTAGACATTTCCAGGCAAAGGCCACTTCAAACAGCTTATAGAAGTAGCCAATCATTAGAATTTACAGGGGAAGACATTTCCAAATAAATTTTGAAAGCATTAAAATTTCCAAAATCTCCTAGAAGAAGCCCATTTTAAGTATCCTCTGGATGCATGAAATTCTCAACAAAAAAATATCCAATTTAAAAACCCCTCTAAGTAGCTTCTAGACGCATTCAACTCCCAAAAATTTGCCAGAAGAAGACCAATTAAAATAGTTTATATTGAAGGCATCTAATTTTTCAAAAAGGTTAAGACAGATACAATTCTAAATAGCTTATAGAAACATTAAAACTGCAAAAAGACAACAAAAAAAACCCGCTATAAGACAACTCCATATAGCTTTCAGAGAAATCTAGTTTACAAGAAAAGTAAACAAAGAGAAAGAAGAAGAAGTGAATAATCCCAAGGCATTTCAAATATCACCACAGAAGTTAATTATTGCCATTTACTCGCATACTGACATTTAAATGGCTATATCCTCTCCTTTCATTCTCATTGGCTGATACGTCTTAAGTCAAATGATTATCTATATTACACTCCCTGCATAACGTATAAGAATAAAAAGTAAATCAACTTTATGCATTTTACACTATTCACTGTGTATTGATTATAAACGCTAAAAGTGAAAATAATGTATTTCAAATTCTTATGCACTATATGCTAGAACCTATTCTCTAATAATTATGCGTTATGCATGAATATTAATCCAGTCTTGTGCATCAATATAAACTCAGCCTGATTATACAATAAATAGATGGCGTTTCCACTTCCCAATTAATCATAATACCATTTCAATTCTGTTTAATACGAATAACGGCCCACCTTGTTAGTGCCAATCTAAATAAAGTAACTGTATATGTTAAAAATACACCATGAATAAATATAAATTAAATGTGTCAAGGTTTTAGATAATGAATTAAAATTAAAAACTATTTCTGCTAAGAGTACACCTAAAGGTAATACCGTAGCTCAACAATTAAACATGTGATAGTTTTTAAGTATTGAACTAAACCTAGGAACTACATAATATGTTATAAATACACCTTAAACAAATATAAATTTAATTTTTGAAGGTTTTTGATATAGAAAATTAATAATCACGTGTGTTAAAAGCACGTTTGACAGTAATTGTTATGAATTAAAATAAGTTTGAGGGACATGGAATTATTGAATGTAGTAACTATAGTTGATCAAGAGGGCTGTTGAAGTCTAGCTTTTCTTGTTTTAGTGATATTTATGTTTTGCTCATAATTGTTTTTATGTCTTTGGTTTTTAATTATCTATGAACTATTATTAAAGTCAACAATGAAATTATAGTTAAGACTCGGTAAACGTTGTTAATGTGTTATTTAACTTCTTTTGAAGAATAACTGTGTGATAAATATTCTTGGTGGCTAGCTAAGTTTAATTTACAGTAATAGTTATTTGGAACAACCTAAACGCAGACGGGAGGATAACATTAATGGACATACAAGAGATAGACTGCAATGAGGTGGACTGGATATAGCTGGTTCAAGATAAGGAAAGGTGGCGTACTTTAGAAGTACGGAAATGAACTTAGAAGTTCCTTATGCCATAGCGTAAGTAAGTTAACAAGTAAGTAGGCTTAAAATGTTTCAATTCAAGACATTAAGAAAAAATAATTAACATAAGGTAGGCTTATCTTTCTCAAGGAACATGATATTTTTGCATATCTGTAAGTAATAGTTAATATTTCAGCATTACTTTGAGTTATTGACTTTAAACATGTAACTAATATGAGCAATATTAATTTTAAATATCAATGTAATTAAATAATAGCTGCTTATCCTCTTCAATTATGTAGAATATCGGTTATTTGCGTTATATTAAATCGTGGGACGTTACACGCTGGAGGGCACACCGGTTCACTAACCTCTGAAAAACACCAATACAATAAATAAATGAAAACACTGTACAATGTAAATTATTTAAAAAAAGAGTGATAAACTGAAAAGATAACTTTTATAATGTGAACCTTTAATAATTTTTTAAATATGTGAGCTATATCTTGTATTTAAAGTTCTAGATTCATATTTACACATAATTGTAGTTTTAAATTCACCCCCTCCTCATAGTTCATCCTAACTCCATGGGTGCACCACTGTCGAAGTATCATCCTCCACTATTAGGACATTCAACGAATCAGGAGCTAGCTTACTTGTTGCTTAGGAAGTAGAACTTCCAGTTCTTGCTTTAAAATTCACCAAAGGATATTTTGAAAAACAAAGTTAATGTGGAATGGAGAAGGTGCGAGTAAAAGGCATTGTTTTAGTAGGCTTTATAGCAAAACTTTTTTTGGTAAAAATCAATCAATTAATGATTGCTTCACTACAAACATAGATTTTAATTTTCTCTACTTGGTGACCTCAACAGTTTTTAAATATCTGTCAAGACTGTCCTGTAATTTCATAAGAACTTGTTCTATTCATTAAAAAAGTTTGTCATCTAATGCTGCTATGTTCATGACATGTTGATGTCTACATGATTGTCCAAGTCACTAACCGTAGCATCTAACTTGGACCAAGTGCACTTGTGCAAGAAAACGTGATCAAAGTTGTGATCAAAGTATACTTGGACCGTGTCAACGCGGCTTAAACCCTTCGTCCACCAAGGAGAACAAAACCAAGCGATTAGTCACTCACGACCAATCAACCAATCAATCACCTAGGCAACTTTTGCATGTAAACAATGCTTCACTCGTCCACCGAGGAGACTAAAGTCCGTTCACGATAGGTTTTTACGTGGATGACAGTTCGAAGATCATATGTTTAGGTTTTGGGTTGCCAACACTTGTAAAAGATCACAGTTTTGTTATAAATGGAAAGATCTTTAATTACCTGTTATATATTACATTATTATTATTATTATTAGCACCTCGTCTTACTACCCTTTCGGTTTATACCCACTTACGCTAATGTGTAATGGTAGGGTGAAATGGAGGACCTACAGTTTAACGTAGAATCTGAACCACGGTGGAGGCCTGGCATTCCCCACATTCACAAGATGTCTTGTAAAAAATTGCATAAGTTAATAAAAAAATAAGTTTTATTTTAGCGCCCAGTTGTCCTGGCGCCTAGTTGTCCAGGCGCCCAGTTGGCCGCGCCTGGTTGGCGGCGCCCAGATGGCGGCGCCCAGTTGTCCTAGACCGACTTCAAACAGCTTATAGAAGTAGCCAATCATTAGAATTTACAGGGGAAGACATTTCCAAATAACTTCTGAAAGCATTAAAATTTCCAAAATATCCTTAAAGAAACCCACTTTAAGTATCTTTTGGATGCATGAAATTCCCAACAAAAAAATATCCAATTTAAAAACCCCTCTAAGTAGCTTCTAGAGGCATTCAACTCCCAAAAGTTTGCCAGAAGAAGACCACTTAAAATAGTTTATATTAACGGCATCTAATTTTTCAAAAAGGTTCAGACAGAAACAATTCTAAATAGCTTATAGAGACATTAAAACTGCAAAAAGACAACAAAAAAACGCTTGAAGACTACTCCATATAGCTTTTAGAGAAATCTAGTTTACAAGAAAATTATGGAAGTGTACCACTCAAAATATCTTCTAGAGGTATCTGAATTCCAAAAGGATTCGGAGAAAGGTCCAATGAACTACTCCAAATCATTTATAGAAAAGTTAAATTTAAAAAAGAAAAATCAGACAAGAGCTACCTAAAATATATTAGAGAGGTATACAATTTTCAAACATTTATCAAAGGAGGGTCCCAGGGCCCCTTTAGCCTTGATGTCAAAGCCTCTCAAACAGTTTTTTTCTTTTCTAATTCAACCCCTTACTTAGACAAATAAGATTTCGCCACCACTGAAGTCTAATTGAGAAAATAGTGGGAGGCTCGCATTTTGGTACCGGAACCGGTTTGAGCACCTTGTGGGCCTGCGCTTAGGTTATATAGTGACAAAACCTTCAACCTTTCACGGGTTTAGTGTTTACTGAAATAAATATAAAATTATTTATTATGCCTCTAGACAGCGAATACTAATTGTAAGCATAGTTTAAAAGTTGAAACTTTTGAGATTTGAAAAGTAGAAAAATATTATTTTTTTCGGTTGATCATTAAGGCCTAAATTCTCTGAAAATAAAGATAATAGAGTAGGTTATAATAGATATTTTGAATTGAAGGATGTGATTTAATAACGGGTTCACAACATAGATTGTAGTGGCATTTGTATTTCCCTCCTCTCCTACGGACGAACAACTCCACCCAATAAATCCAGGGGCAGAAATTTATGATTTACCCAACCCCTCCACTTAAAGCTTTGGGGGTTTAGGAGGTATAACCCCAACCACCAGAGGCAAAAAATTGTCGAGCTATGTATACCTCGATAAGCTTATTCGAAGGTTTATTTAGTAGAAATTGTAGTCTTGGGCTTAGTATTTTAAAACTAGTCACTAACATTAAAAATATAAAAAGTAAGCCTAGATTTGGCTCAAAGAATATTGTTTTGAACATCTTCCCAAAATAATATTTAATAGACTAAACTTTTCAAAAATAAATACATTCATTAACATCCAAGCAGCACCAAGATTATTATTTTAAACAAGCAGTTGAATTTTTTAATAGTAATTAGACAAGAGTACTTTACTGATACTTGTCTGATACTACTTAATATAACAAACTAAACATTAAGGTATTCGAATTTCAAATGAAAAACTTCTAACTAATTAGGTACTTTTAACTTCATACTTTAAAACTTATTTCCAAACCACTCGATATTTTTCATCAGCGTACTGTTTTTGACAAACACCTTTTTAGTTAACCTTTAGATTGCTTCCGAGAAACAATTGAATACACTGCCATTGTTGTTACAAAATAGCTACTTACTTTTATATTGTATATGCAATTCATTAAAAAAACATTGCTGTTCAGAAATTCTATGTCTCCATTCAATCTAAGAGTAATTATGTATGAATTTGATATTTATGATAACTTAAGCAAAAATGTACAAGTAGTGAATACTTTCCTCAACCCCTGCAACGCAGAGGTACTTCCACGCTCGACTCGGGGAGGCCTCTGCTCTCCGCCACTGATAATAACATTATAAACCCACTTGTTTTCTTTCATTTAGGAATTTATGCTGGATTGTTATGATTTGTTCCAAAGCTTACCATATGACGGAGCTCCTCGAGCCCACCTTTTTATTATTTTAGATATTTACTTATGTAAGCAAATTATGGCCGTATAAAAGAAGGGGGGGAGTTTTCCCCAGGCTCCCACTTGGTGGGGACCCCCCCACTCATTCAAAAGTTTTTCCTTTAGAGAAGTTAAAGAATTTTCTTTCTTCCGTTACTACCTTTCTAGCAATAAATGGTTATCTTACTACATTAGTCCAAAAGCAGAGGATTTAAGGGTACGGTACAACATGCCATTTGTTGGTTGGTGCAATTAAAGAGGAAGGGAAAGCTAAACTCTGAATTAATTTTTTTTTTAATCTAGGGTCACATTGGTTACAACTAGGTGCAAGTAATCACTTCCAGCGAGCTGTCAAGATGGAGTCATCGGACGAAGAAGAATTTGTGTTGGAAAATGGTGTGTTGAAATTTTTAATGATGGATGAAGAGCCATTTAGGGACGAATGGGTTAACGATTATTTTAAGAATAGAGAGAAAGATGGAGAATATAGCGAGTTCTAAAAACTGAAATTCAGTGTATTCTAGCTAATGTAGACGTGATTCTGAAATGTCTGTGTTTGTTGCATAAAATTGTTATTGATAGATAAGGCAGTGCAGAAGTGGATACTTATGTTGCACAAAACCAAACACAGCTCCTTCGAGACTACCGGCCAAATGATGACTTGCGTAGATACAATAGAGCTACTGAAAAGGCAATTAAAATCGGAGATGCTTTTAAACATTACTTCAATACCANCATAAAATTGTTATTGATAGATAAGGCAGTGCAGAAGTGGATACTTATGTTGCACAAAACCAAACACAGCTCCTTCGAGACTACCGGCCAAATGGTGACTTGCGTAGATGCAATAGAGCTACTGAAAAGGCAATTAAAATCGGAGATGCTTTTAAACATTACTTCAATACCAAATAACCCAAACCTTGTTCAAACTTTCATAGGCTAACTACTAATAATGAAGCATAACTATTAAGTAGGTAATTATATTATTTTGGTCCACCGTTTTTCAAATATATCATTACTTACTTGGAATATTCAATATGGTTCCTATCACCGCCCACAGTTTATTTAGAATGTCTCTGTTGCTATGGTTCTTAGAAGAGGCATCCCAGATGGTCCTTCTTGCTTCAACGCATGCTATTAGCATATATATTTCCTTCGTAAACACAAACACAAACGCCCAAGAACAAAACTATCACCTCTTGAAAATAAGGGAAATAAAATAACTCTCACGTCGATACAGCAAGCGTGCATGAAGAAACAAATTTATTTGATCCACGGCAAGCTTGTACAAGCTTGCGCATCCAGTTCGCACTCAGTGTGACCAGCTCGGGCGCGCCACCATGAGTTTAGATTGATTCACTCGAATTTTGTTTCTTCATGCAAGCTTGCGCACGCTCGCGCATACAGTTTACTTGCGCAAGCTTGCATCCAAAGTGACCACAGCCTTATTGATTATGTTTAATATAGTGCACATATCAATACCTTTTAATACAGGCATCGTATTTACTTGGAAAAGAGAAAATTCTTACTTTTTTTTAACATACAATAAATGATTTTATGATTATTTTATCGTATTTTGAAATATTTAACTGAATAAAATATTTTCATCAACTGCGTGTCTGCATCATTGTAGAAAACTTTTTTACCGTTATGTTCAATCATATGGTTTAAATTTGTCCGTCGCCATTTTGAATCTATGTTCGCTAGAAGTTTTTGTGAAAGTGGTGTGAATTTTTTTTAAGTGGAATAAAACTATAATTAAACTTTGTGTCTGAACTCAAATATATAAATAATATTGGCCTATTACTGCGGTTAACTATCACATTAATATATTATCATCGGTTTTCATTACAGTCATCCAAAGTGATAGATGTCAGCTGTTGGCGTAGTGATATATTAGGGACTACTTCTAGTAACATTTTGAGCTGTCATCCAGGTAAACTTAGCTCGTGAATGAATTATACACTATCGGCTCTCGGCCAGTATTCTGTCATGCAGCCGTTATTTTGATGTCTATGATGGAGGATGTTGAACTTGCTGTATAACATCAAATAGCGAACTTACTCATCGTTCAATTTCTTCTTATCTTTGTGGTACACATGTTTCGGTTCCCACAAAATGGGTTCGCTTTGTTATAATTCTAAGCATTCGATTTTTGTATCATTTGTCCAGTCACTCTTGTTTTGCAAAATAATGTACAAAGCAGAAATTAAAAGAAAACAAATTTCAAATAAAAAAAAACTGAATGTATTAAATCCGATGACGCACCAATTGTCAACACTTTCTGTTCTAATTGCGCATTGACTGGACGAGAGTGCGGCTGTGCACTCGTACTCGAGTCTCGCGTCCTTTGACTCGGACACCAAAGACCGACACAGACCCAAGCGTCGCCGAGGAGAGAACACCAACTACATTCTCACATTCGGGCTTCCTCGGGTCATCTCGGTGAGGCATAAGAAGGTAAATAGACATACTAGTCTAGCTATAAACCTAAGGCCGTAGCCAGGACAAAATTAGGGGGAAGGCGCAGCGTTTGGAGGCGAAGGAAATTTAAACATATTATATCATTAATTTAGGTCAGTCCTCAAGCAGTGCCTATACGTTAAAGCTTTGTGGTGCCCATGCTAAAGAAACCAGTCCTAAAGCAATGTCCACAAGCACTGCAATAAAGTCGCTGCTATCGCTTTCAGTTATAAAATTTTACAAAACACATCCAATCTATCGCTTCAATCTACATCAAAAACTATTTGGAGCGCGAGGGTAGACGTTGTTCGTCCTCTGTCTAAAATTCACAGAGGTGTGGTATATTCTTTGTGTAGGATTGAAGAGAAGCTTGACTTATCACCTGAGAACCAAACAGACGTACAAGCTATAATTGAATGGCTCCAGTCGTTTAAATTCATCCTTCTCGCTACAATATGATGCAAGGTGTTGCAGTGCATTAACGATAGAAACAAAGTTATAAGATAACAATGGAAGAAGGAACACAAAACCCAAAGAGCCTAGTGGAGAAGATTCAGTTCTTGAAAGAATTCTGACCAAGTCTACTTACAGAAAAAATAGAACTCGCTTTGAACTTCTGAGTCAAATCAGAATTATAGAGAATCTCAAGAATTTGTTATAAACTAAGATTCCATGATGACGAAGGAGATACTGACTATATTTTTGACTCTCCAGCGTGTCGATTCAAATTGCAGAAGTTTATTCCTACACTAGATCTGCTCTTGTCTGAGTTAAGTAGCATGGCTGAAAGCATGGCAGCTATTTCAGTATTGTTCTCAACGCTTTTTGACCCAGCCGATAATGTAGACACCTCAGCTACATCTGCCGAATATTTGAATGTAGCATATTCTAAGAACTTCAAAAAAGACGACCTTGAAGAAGAAATCAGGGTTTTTTTACAAAATACGGTAAGAATCGAACTTGTATGTTGATGGAAATGTGAGCTATCACTTGAAGTGCTTAGTTGTTTATTTAAAAAGTGCTTAAAATAGTTTTTCCACAAATTTGAAATTGTTTAAGGCTTCTAATAGTGTTACTGTGTCAGTAGCTTAGGAGGAACGTGCGTTCAGTGAGCTATCTCTGATTAAGAACTGCTCGCATTCGGCCAACAGTAAGGATGGACTAACTCAACTATCTGCTAAGATCGAGCAGTGAACATGATTTCGTGAAAAAAATAATAGTTTTGAGAATATTATTGATGAATTCACCGCAATGAAAGTTAGAAAAATTGTTCTCGAGTGATGTGAATGAGTATGAACTCAGCTAAGTATTTCAGTGAAAACAATAATGTAGCTTATTATTGAAGGCAGTTTTTTACATAATGTACAGCTTAATATTATTTTAATAAAAAGAGCTAACTTTAATTATTTTGTGTGAAAGGGGGTCTCCAAAATCCCGTTGCCCCCTGAATCCTCTTGGTGGTCCTGAGCATAATTCTGAATATTTCTTTAAAAAAATCTACAATTGGTTACTATTTAAAAATATACTTTAAAAATACATAACTTGGTTATTTACATAAAAAGGATAAGTATGTATGTTTTCAAATAAAACTCAAAAATAGCTTAGATGAGTAAACAAGAGATACAACTACGTGAATGTTAAATTATTTCAAATTATTAGATTATATTTATATCATAAAATATGACAGTGTGGGCTCATTAAGGAATTCTTAAAAATGCAAAGCACCTAAAACCTCAATTATGTTGAAAATAACTTTAAATTGTTTCAAAAAGATATTTTATTTAAAATATATTTGAGTGTCTGTTATTGAGGGATTCAAAACGAATCACCGCAAGTAGAACCTAACACTCACAAAATACATTTTGGATACGGTTCTGATTAACTATATTTCCAAATACAATGTTTTAACCCGCAACTTATTAATTTACCATGAACTCGACTTTATTTATTTTTATTTAGCTAGGTATTTATTTGAGGTATTCAACATGCACTTTCTAAACCAATTGATAATTTCTATGAGCGAGAGCGAAATGGCCTACCTATTTTAACGGAAAAGGTATTTTCACATACCTTCTTAGATTATTTTACATGCCACAATCAAAATGGGACAGACGTCTTTACTTCCCCTCCGAAGGAATTGTGCTACGTATTTTTATCGCTCAAGACAAATCCGTCAACCCCAGCTAGGTTTGAACCCATGAACATCGGATCTTGAGGCGAACACTTTACTTTGCTGTTAGCATTGTTATCAGTTTACTCTATTATTGGTATTATTTTATATGTAATAATAAAATCAGTCGGACACCTTAGTTCAGTTGATATCGCGTTCCGGAGTCAATTTCAGGCATGGCCGAAAAATGTATCATTGGCGAAATATGGGTTTCCCCTTCCATAATGATGAGTAGCGTCGGGGGAGGACAGGGGGTTGGGTGTGGTGTCTGTTAATGTATAGCTTGTGTGTTGACTGGAACAAGTCGACCTTGATGGTCTTGGAGGTAATGTGCTTACCTTAGGACCCGATATTCATGTGTTCTAACCCAGCCAGGGTCGACGGATTTTACTTGAACGATACAAATCAGCAGCACAATTTTCTTCGGAGGGGCTGTAAATCTGCCAGTCCCGTGTCGATTGTGGCATGTAAATTAACCTTGGAAAGAACGGGAAAATACCTTTCCAGCCAAAATTGGTGTGACCTTTCGCTCTCACGCATAGACATTCTCATGTGCCCGTAAACTCATTCGGTTAAGAAAGTGCTCGTTAAATACTTAAAAAAAAGTTATATCAGTCGGGTTACGGGTTTAAAAAGTACAATTGAATAATTTAAATAAACATATATGATCTATTAAAATTGTGCAATTGAAGATCACATGACTTGACGTATAAATATATTAAAATTGATTTAGTAAAATCTCTGTTAAAGACCATGTCTACCTCCCTGAATCTAGCCGTAGATGTTGACGAGTTTCTCGAGGACTTCAGCCTTCATCTTATCACGCGGGGTCACACACCGGTTCATAAGAAAGTCAAACTCATGGCGAGCACCACTCATGGTGGTCCTAATAACAGTCGTTATGATTCAAATCCCGGCTGAAGACAAAACTCAACAGAAAGTAGTCATGGACTCAAATCAGGTAGGCAAATTATTCGCTGATATTCTATGTCTTATTTTGTTGCGCAACACGTCGTGCCATCCGTTCAAGCTATCCACATAAACAATAATGGGATAGGAATGAGGAAAGAAGAATGCAATGAAAAGATAACCGCATTTTAGTGGAGAGGGGGAAGAACACAATTCTGAATTTAAAAAACCTACCTTAATTATAACTCCGGCCTACACATTAATGATAAACTATATATTCACACACCTTATTCTACGTGGTCACTGGTATGGGTAGGCTATGTTTTGAATTTATTTATTTGAGGTATATAACATGCACTTTCTCAACCAACTGATTATATCAGCACGTGAGAACTTCTATGAGCGAGAGCGAAATGGCATACGTATTTTGCCGGAAAAAGTATTTTAATATACCATCCAGGGATCTTTTACATACCACAATCGACATGGGGTCGACGGCTTTACTCCCGCTCCGAAGGGAGTTGTGCTCAAGAAGAATCAGTCGACCCCGTTTGGGTTTGAACCCACGAACATTGTGTCCTAAAGTGAGCATTTTTACCTCAAAAATACAAAATTTGCTCCTCAGCATACTACGTGTGTAATACATGGTTTTTCTTAAAAACCCTCTATTNTTAGTACAACACCACTTGGTGAGCACGTTGTCTAAATGTCTGGCTCATCTAAATTGGTTTGCTAGTGACGGGGAGGTCAGGGTTCGAATCACTCGGGCGTTTATTCCTAGAGATGGTTTCCTCCTCTCTCTTGAAGCAAATTCGGGTACACATTTTATAAATTGTATTTCCTTTTCACCTTGGTTAAAATGCGTATAGTCCGGTTTGGTCGTAAGACTTGATGTAGGAGGGTTGAAATAAAAACTTGCAACTAAATGTAAGGTGAGATTTTCTAAAATGAAATAGTTAGACTTAAAAAATTCCATCGTGGGCCAATTACGCCCGTTATGGAAGGGTTGGTTTATTGGTTCTCATTATTGAATGGTGAGAAAGGTGGAGTTTTAGCCCCAGTCGAATGTACCTATATACATTTTTCGCATGGCTTGTTTATCTACCTTATATCCATGTGAATGCTGGTGCAATTCCTCACCATTCACTTTCCTCCCACTTTTCTTTGGAGAAGTTTCAGATCGTCTGAAGGCTAATAAAATTATGCTATCTAAATATGAAGCATTTAGCTTGGTCTCAAACACTCAAGTCTAAACAAATAATATAAATGTATCTCTTTTGACGTTTACTAAGTAAAATATATTAGTGCTAACCAATACTTTTCAGATGAAAAATACTTAAAGGCCAGAATAGTTTTGTTTTTATTACGAGGACAGACATAGGCCTACTCTTTAATTATAAATACTTTTTTTTTAATCAGCCTTGTTGGAATAATTTCACAGTACTTACATGCGTGTAAAGAAACCCCCTTAATTCAGTAGTATAGAAAATATCGCTGTGATTAAATTTGAAGCCCCTTGGAAATCAAAATTAAAACTAATATTTATTTTAATCAGTGGCGCAAGCAGTTTTTATAAAATCGTATTATATATATAGATATGCAGGGTGTTTGAAAACTAATAACCCAAACTGGACATATAGTTTGTTTGAACCAAAAGTAATACAAAATCTCTATACACTTACATCCGGAAAACTATGCCAAAAACATTAAATTGTGTTCAACCTTTCGGCGTACAGCGCCGGAAGAGCAAAGCTATTCAAGCATGCGTGTACAGAGAGTTGCATAAGAGTTAGGCGCGTGACACTACACACCTCGACACCTTGGAACACAGCAGTAGAGCATATTACCATTAATAGTAAACAATACACCAGTCCATCTAGAAATGCGAGTACGTTTTGAGGGTCATCATTAACGGTCCTACATCACAGAAAGTGCTTATCATTATTACATGTACAGTTTCCTTATATATATATATATATACAAGGGCATATAAAGGTGGTGAATGCATATATTAGATTTTATGGTCAATCTAACTTAAGGTGGTGTGGAGGGTCGTCAGAAAATGCCAGTATTCTTGCAGTTCTTATGGCCAAACTTTTTGGCTAAAATAAATAAAATATTGCTTCAGTACAAAGTACTGTACATAGAGTTTAATTTTATTCACAGTTTGATATCAACAGTTCTTTAATATCTATCATGAGCATGGTGGTATTAGATAAGAAACTTTTTAAATGAAGAGAAAAAGTTGTCAGTTAATTTCAGAGCCCCATTGACGGATATTTAAGACATTTTGAGGTTATCCTGTGAAGAAAATTAAATTCTATGTTAGTACTAGAGCAATATATTTTTTTATTTCGGCCAAAAAATGTTTTGCCATAGAAACTGCAAACTCACTGGCTGTTTCTCGCAGCCCCTTTCATACCACCTTAAATATCCAAAACGTATACTATACACACATGAAAAAGGGCTATAAAAATAAAGATTAGTAAAAAGTACAGAATATATATCTTTAATCCATTGTTTCCCCTAATACCCCGAATCACACCTCCAAATTAATTACGGGCGCGCCACTTATTTCAATTATTATTAATATTCTAGTTTTAACTCTTTAGTATGATCAAACTAGTTTGTAGAAAGCTATTTCAACCAATTTAGATTAGTAATCTATAACATAATTATATACATATTATGAACACGTAATTTATTATAGTCTTGATTATATTATGATTTGCTTACCTACAATAAATGCCCAAAGAAATACGATTCCTAATTTGTAACCACACATTTTAATTATTTTTTGTAGATTTTATAACAACTCAAGAAAAATGTTGTGTCCGCACAATCGTTGATTCAATGCCATATGATTGGTTTGTTTTGGTAATAGTTTATCGAATGATTGCCCTCATTTTTATCCCTTTCCCCTCCTTAACCCCTTATTCCTATATTAAAGAATAATCTAACATGATTGGTTGTCCAGTGGTAGACAAGTGACCAGTGACCACTGACTGGCCTTCAGAAGTTACAACTACCTATTAGTACGCTTTATAGTAATATACTTATTACTCCTAGACTACGCATGTCTAGCCACTGTTCTTATGCACGGGTGCCGCAGACCATATCCCGTCCACAAACACATTAGAATATTATAATAAAAATTACAATTCAATGATGTACTAATCCAAAGATCCTGGGTTCAAATTCCATATCCTTGGGTAGTACTTTAAATAAAATTAATAGTGCTATTTATGTAATTTCTTTGAATACTTCCCAGCCTTGGGATATCGAATTTTGAAACCCTACTTTTGTAAATGGTTTGAATTTTCTTCGGTTTTGGACAAACATTTACACTTCAAAGTTTATCATTCCTATACTTGATGTTGTTGAGAAGACGTATATTTCCAAGCGTTGATGAGACCAAAGAAAATTATTCACGAAAGGAATTATCACAGGCACAATTGTCAATAAAGTGATCTATATTTGGATTCTTACAAATGTAGTAATAGGCTAAACACAGGAATTTTCTTTTTAGCACTGCGTCTTACTACTCGTTCGGTTTATGGTTATACACTTAATTATGTACTAATTACGTTATTGGTTTTAGGTATGAGGAAGGTTATATTTATAGGAAATGTACCTGAATTTGCGTGAAGGGAGAGTAGAAAATTATTTCTGAAAAACCACCCTCAGTAAACCCAACCGAGATTCGAACCTCAACCTCACCATCATTGGAAGTCTAGTCTACTGCAACACAAGTGCCTTAGACCATACGGCGACCGAAGCGGGTTCACAGAAAAAGTTGCTTCTGATTTTTGTGCTCAAGAAACTTATTTTTGAACTTTTCTGTTATTAAAATCTTCATTATTGTATGTCCAATAACTCCAATTCTCAAATCGGTTGTTAATGGACTAGATAGTCCTCCTTTGGTGAGATCATTGACACATTTATCACCTGTATCATGCAACAACTGCATTCCAAACGAACAGACAGTTTGTGGTAAGCATAACCACAAATGTACAAAACCAAAGATACTGGAATCATGTCAGCTGTTAGTTTAAAATCATTAATTCTATCTACAAAATTTCCATCCAATGTATGTTTAGCTATATGTCCCAAAACATGATGCATTATAAGCGTGAACCATGCAAAATTTCAAATCAAGTAAATTACACGAGAAACAAATTCTGCACAGTAAAACAAACTGAATTACGACACGTGGTTTAGGGATGGGAAAAACTGCTCCTTTAGTGGAGCAGGAGCAATCTGTTACTGCTCCACCACTGGACCTGTTCCTTTTACCTGCTCCTTTTTGTCACAGTCACAGTATTCGTACCTACTCCCAGCCTAGTTTTTTTTAGCACCGCGTCTACTGCCCGTTCGGGTTTTACGCATTTATGCCAGCTACGCCAAAGTGTTAGGGATGAATATGGTTGATTCTAGAGGAAGTGTACCCACATTTGTTTGGAATGAGAGTTGAAAGCGTTTAGGAAAAATCACCCTCAGTGCACCCAACCGGAGTAGAACCTCAATCTCACTGTCATCGGCAGTCCATTCTAGTGCGAGAGTGAAGCCAGAGACCAGAGACTGGCATCCTTTTTGATAATTTAGGCTTTATGGGTTTTAAAAAAATATTTGGCTGATTTTAAGAAAGTAAAGCAAAAAAAAGTTCAACTTTAGATTTCCCAATTAGTAATTAGGCATTAAGTCCATTTTTTGAACAAATTGTTTGTTTGCTAAATATTTTCTGGGCTAGATAAAATCAGTCAGTCAGGACGGCCGTGGTCAGATACATTTTTGTAGCCATGACGCCATTTAAAATAAAGCCCTTGCTTTGCGTGAACTCATTACTATTACAGTAGCCCCATGGCTTCTTTGGTGCTGACTGACTGCTCACAGCTGACTTCTGATAGTCAACATTTAGGTACATACCTAAATTTTGGACTGTCAGAAGTGACAGCTGCTAAACACAGGTTTTTGCAGATCATCCGGCTCAGCGTAGAGATACATAATTTGGTCTGGTAACTTTTCAAAGCTGTCAGTCAGCACCAAAGAAGCCATGGGACTACTGTAGGTAGTGCATGTGTAGCCACTTGCCCCCACCCGCCACCCCAACCAAACTACCTAAAGCACGGCCATATTATGACGCACCAAACTATCTCTGCTCAGATCCTTCAGTGGTTCCCAAACTTTCTCGACTCGAGAACCCCTTCCACAAACACTCGAGTTGCACGAATTCCCTGATAAACATCCATAGCCATGCACTTAATTTTATACATAATTTTAAAAATATATAGTCTATTTGTTAATTTTCATCAACATGTTTAATACCTTTAAATCAACCTTTAAATTACTTTGGGATACCCCATCAAATATAATAGAATAATATTGAAACTACTTAAGTACGAGTTTAAATAATTGTACATTTATTTTAAAGATTCTTATTGAAATTAAATGAGCAAAGTACTGTAGTCACTTTTTTTTTTTACTGTCACAATATTATCACATTTCCCTTGTTTATTAAAGTGGTACTGGGAATTTTCGCTTCGACATAACTGAAATACCCATTAAAACTTAACCAGAAACCAATTAATGACGAAGATTTAAAACGTTCCTTTCATTCAAAATCACTGGAAATTTCAAGTAGCTGCTCTTTTTCACTCACGCTTAATGTGGAGGATTCCAAAACTGCTGTCTTTTATAGAGGATTTCAAATCCACTTGTTATTATTGGACATGGCTGGGAAATATTCTCTGGGTGTTTTTTCAAGTCCCTTCAAGTGTTCTATAACCACTTTCTTAACAATTTATTCCAAAGAATTAGTATTATTATTAGCACCGCGTCTTACTACCCGTTCGGGTTATACGCACTTACGCTAATGTGTAATGGTAGGGTGATTGTGAGATGAAATGGAGGACCTACAGTTTAACGTGGGATCCGAACCACGGTGGAGGCCTGGCATTCCTCACATTCACAAGATATCTTGTCAGAGGTGAAGGAAGAGTTTGGTAATCAGATAAATCTTTGCCGGGACCGAGGATCGAACCCCGACCGCCAGCATAGAAGTCTGACACCTTACCCCTAAACCACCAGGTCACCCTCTTCCAAAGAAAGCCGATTTTATACCATGAAATAGATAAGGTTATCAAATCACTTCGTTTGATTGAAAATTAAACAAATAATCTAAACGGTTATTCTTATAACGTAAATCTAATACATTTAAATATATATATTATAACAGTGAATTAACATATAAAATACAATTAATGAAACTACTTGCGTGTCTACTTTTTGAAGACTACGAAATATTTTATTGTTTGCGTATTTAGGACTATCTAAGTTGCTGTTAATAATGTTATTACAAGTTTTTATAATTCAGTGTCTTTTTTGAATATTAATTCGGCTACTTTGTAATCTGTGTGTTCTTTTGTGAATATTATTTCANCTTTTGTCATTATTAGTTCGGTGTGTGAGCGTGTTATCCTTGAAAATATAGACGGGTTTCCAGTGATCTTTAAATATTTATTTTGCAATATAATATTGAAGAGTGTGATAAAAAAAAATAATTAAGTGTTTCTCAGTGATCAATATAAATTTTTAGAAAATTCAAGTCTGATATCAAAAATAGAAAATATATATTTTAACCCCAAGATTGTGTTGTGTTGATCTCTAGGCTAAACCTTAAGATTTAGTATCTTATTTTACTTTTAAAAAACCTTTGAAGTGTACTAAAAAAGTTAACGAGTCTCTCTCAATGTTCAATAAATAAAAACTAGGCTAAGACTTCAAGTGATAAGTTATTGTAGTTGTATAAAAGGCTTAGTTAGCCGTTTAAGAGTAGTGAATCTAAAGTTGATTTTTTTTTAAAATAGGATAAGTTTTTATTTGTCAGTTGGCCCTACAGTGTTTTTACAAGACAATGAAGAGGACGACCAAGTTCATGAGACCCCGTTGGAAAACACAGGTACGGGCCAGTTCATAACTAATATGACTTATTTCTAGTAATACTCTTATCAATAGTGTTAAAAAGGTTCATGACAGTGTTTTCTTGATTCGTGTAATAATAACCATTCAAATTGTTCACATTTATTATGTTAATAATAATACTATTTACAAAAAATCACCCGCCTCGGTGGCGTAGTTGGCTAACGCGCTTGTCGTGTTGAGCTCGACTGCTGAGGACGGGGAGATCGAGGTTCTAATCTCGGTCGGGTGAACTAGGGGTGGTTTTTCCTAAATGGTTTTCCACTCTCCCTCCACGCAAATGCGGGTTTTCCTCTAATTCAACTCTCCCAATTCCTAATCAATTAGAGTAATTAGTACTTAAAGCGTATAACCCGAACGAGTAGTAAGACGCGGTGCTAAATATGATTATTATTTTTACAATAAATCATTTCAAAATTAAAAAATACTTTAATAATAATAATAATAATAATAATAATGTAACGTCCTTACCCTACTTCTGACAAAACTGTGTAAGATCACTGATTTTATCTGGGTGCCCGGTAGCCAACCCTTCTACAGCACTACCGGGACACTTTAGGGACTTAAAGAGCCAGTTTCATAGTCAAATTTAGTACGCCTCAAGTGCGGCGCTACACTAAGTAAATGACGACACCTACCTAAACCAGAATGGAATGGGCCAGTTCCTATGCGAGAACGGCCCATTCCATTCGATTTTAGGTAGGTGTCGTCTTGTATTTAGTGTAGCGCTGCAATTGAGGCGTACTAAATTTGACTATGAAATTGGCCCTTACATGGTTAGGATGAACCCCGAGCGGTAGGGATTGGGATGGATGGTTAGTGGGGAGTGAGACTGGCGAGTTAGTCCACTAAGATATATTTATTAATCTAGTCAGATGCTAAACTAATACATGAGTCACAGGATAGATCTCCCGTGACGAGGGAGCAGGCACGATAACGGTCTTGCAATCTTTCTGTAGACCCGAGATCGACCCTCCGGCGGGGTGAACTACAAGATCACATTTTATATAATTTTTTCAGACGTGCTAGATACCGCCACATATGCACTTAGCATGGCTTCCAACATTCAACAACCGTGTGTTATTCTCACACACAAACTTGCTGTTCTCGAGTTTCACCAGCCAGGAAGGTCCATCGGTCACACCGTGCTCGCTCGTCAACAGGATGCAAGCTACAGGAGCTATATGCTATTCTCAACAGGATGGCAACCCAACACTCTTTCTTGACTTCCAAGGAAATGTACAAGGGTGCCAGAATAAGCCTTAAAATAATTATGCTCTTACAATAATAATAATAATAATAATAATAGAAACAGATATGGAATGAAATGCTAAAATTTTAAATATCGTGGAAAAAATTAATACTAAGCTTAACATCAACATATCAAGCTCAACAATAAAAAAACTAAATAAATAAAACTGTAATATATTTTTCTTGTATAGGCCTAAGTTTTGACTTGCAAAAGTGACAGCTGCTAAACATATGTTTTTGCATAGCATATGGTTTGTCGTAGGGATACATAATTTTATCTGGTAACTTTTGCTAGCTGTCAGTCACCATCATAAAAGCCCCGAATCAACTATAGTTAGCCTTGTGGCGTATAGGACTACACAACTGTTCGGTTAATAAGTATCTCTTAAAACCTAGTTTTGAAATAAATTCGTTTCTTCAAGATGTATAGGTTCTACTTATAATTATGAGATACTCAACTGTAGTATATAACAAATGTGTTAAGATGGTAATGTCGTCTACAGCTATTCCCTATTACTTTAGATAAATGTGTTTGCCTGAATAACTTATTTGAATTGATTTTTCTTCTTCTTTGAGGTACATATTGTATGCTCGTATAACACCTAGATAGTAATTTTCACTAGGTCATAGCTTATAAGATAAGGTCATAGTGAAGTTTGAAAAGAATCCTTGCCAGCTATATGAACGGAATACGTCTTATACGATTAATTTCACCTCTTGTACAATCGTACGACCCAATATTGGGATATTACCATGATAATTTCTTATAGATATAATATTGTTAATTGATCAATGCTGTCTAAGCTTGTTTTTCTTCTTCAATGACCTGGAAAACGTGACTTAATGCTTTGCTTTAGAATAAAAAGATAACATCACTACACTTCACCCTACAAGAGACTTTGGTTGTGTTCCTATGGGGTCAAAAAATAATGTGTGTGTGTTGTGGGCGCTATTTTGAATTTAATTTATTTTTGAGCCTCAACGCTAGTATCGCTACTAGTGTATAAGGCCTTTGTTATATATATTGTATGCAGAAGCTTAACTAAGCAATAATGGACCCATGGCATAACTTTCATTATGGGCCCCCTCAAGAAAATTAAGTCTGATCCCCTTCACCCCCCACACATAAAATCTTATTTGTAATAATTGTAGATCATAATAAATTGCATTAACACTATTATTTGAATTATTTCATAAATTAAGTAATACAGGTTTAAATTTGTCTAGTAAAATTGCTACTGAAAATAGGAAACTAACTATTTAATAAAAAAAAACTTGATCTGAATTGAATAAGACTATATTAATAAATATTATAAACAAAATTATAATCAATATCAACACTTAGAGAGGCTAAACAAACACCAACATTTAAAATACCTTTTTTCTTGCTTTGATCTCAGCAAAATTGTTTATTCTCTTACCAAATTAGTTTTGGGTGGCTCGGCCTGCGCGGTGGGCCCCATTTTGGGTGACAAATGAAGAGGTCCTAAGAAGAGTGGGTTGCAAGAGAACCATTTTGGATGTGATTATTTGGTACAAAGCAAACTGGATTAGACACATCCTTAAAAGGGACTGCCTTTTAGAAGGAAGGGTTGAGGGAGATTTAAATATAAGATGATTTTAGGAAAGAAGATTTTGGGAGCTCAAGGAGGAGGAGGCTGAAGATAAGGTGCATTGGTGGTCTAAGTTCAATGACAAAAGGAATAGACCTGTCGTAAGACAGAACACATAATAATAGTAATGATAATACTATACAGCCATCAAGGTTAAACTGATACCTTTCAGTATTAACGGTGGAATGACGAATAAAGACGAAATACAGTAGCTTGAAGACATCACTTTCGAACATTTGAAAAAATAAATATGTATTTAATTAAATTTTAATAAAAATGAATGTGTATTAGTTTATGATTAACTATATTTGCATATTCTATTTTAACTTTAACTCTAGTGACTGAGACCAATTAAAAATTAGTTTTAAACCATTATAAAAGAATAGTGGGCTCGTTCAGATTAAAATGATTACAATACTTTGGGCTCAAAACCAACATTTACATTTGACAAAATAATTATATCGGTGTAAAACTTAAAAAAATAATACATAAGATTTAACACGAGACTTTCTTATGTCTTGTGTGTAATGTTGGGGGAAAATATATCTTAACTGTCCCTAGTCAACAATGGACTCACCTTGCGTACAACAATACCAGCCTCCAAGGTCAGCATCCCTGGGAACTACTTGTAGCCTGTGGGTGAGACATAGCTAAGTATGGATTATTTGATAGTAATGGTGGATAACAGTGAATGATGGTAATAATAATAATATAAATAAAACACTTAACGGATCTAACTTTGAAAAAATAAATTAGTATAGTTTTTTTTCTTTAGTAAATAATTGTCACTTTAAAATGTTACCTTACCTGTCTGCTCGATTATAAAGTTAAAAGTGAAAACACAATTATTCATAGCTCAAATATAGTAAAGTAATTTGGGGTATTAATATCAAAATCTTAAGTTTAATCTTGGTAAATAGTTATTGAAATAAAAAAACAAATTTATATTATGATTTCTTGAAACACATAATTAATAGATTTTCTTTATGAGGTAAATAGTCAGTAAGCAAACAATAGAATACAAAATATTGCATTCGAGACGAATGAATGGCTCTGGCCAAAATATTCTTTCAAGAACTATTGTTGGAAAAAAGTTAACTCGAAAAATAATATAGTATATTCATTTATAAGAAAATAATATGAAGTCTGGAAATCGTAGTAGAAAATATTAATAAAAACATAGCGTCTGAGAAGAGTGGGTTGAAGAGGTGTAGAGATTTAAACTTTAAGATGTTCTTGGAGGTCGTCGTCGAAATGATGAGTTGGTCCAAAACTAACTAAAAGTTCAAGAATCATCGTTGCGGAGGTCTAAAGTTGTCGCGTTTATGACAGTCATTTTGATAAACACTTGAAAGATTATTTTAAATTTAACTTTTAAAATTTCAATTTTTGTGGCACTGAAAATTAGGTATGTCATCCTCTCTTCATCTCCAAGACGCGTCTCGCTTCTTTTTCCCATTTCCAGCCTCTTAAGAGACCTCAAAAATCACGTGTATATGGTGGTATTAAAATAAGTTCAAAATTTGAAATATTGGTCTAGAAATGTGTTAACTTAAATTATAAAAAGGAAATATCTGGCGGGAAAGAAATAGTAATAAAAAATCTTGATAATATTTTTATAATTACATGGTGTTTCCTTCGATGCAATGCAATGTCTGTGGAAAAACATTAAGTTTGAAAATGAATAGAATGCGAATTAATTAAAAGTAGTGTGGCATCTGGCTGCATGGCGTGCTAGTTGCGTCAAAATAAGTAAACACTTAAGAATAAATTAAAACTAAATAAAGTATAAACCAACAGAATTAAAATTCTTACACATTATGATTGAATTGATTTTGTATTAGAAACCTGCCAGAACACCTTTGCTTGCGAGTTGCGAAAATGGTTTAATCTAATGTAAGTACTTTAATATTATTCTCTTGTCTATAAATAATTTCTGACTAAAAATTACGTTAGCCATTTGTGTATTTTATCATTGAATGTTAACATTTAGTTTACCTTGAAAGTAAAAGTCTTACTTTGTCTGATTACCCTATGGACCTATCTTACATATTTGTACCACCATAGGGTTGCTCAACTCGTCAACGTAAGATTTCCCCCTTTCATGTTAAAAGGTATGTGCATATTAATTATATCTTGAAAACTTGAATGGTCCTAATATACTTATCATAGATAAGCAAGTTAACTATGTCGTGAAATATTATTATCATTATTATTTTACAAGATTTCAACAATACGTCTATTATAATAAAATAGATAGAATCAATTATTTACATCTATCTAAATAATTTTAGGATAGCTCAACTTTTCAGAATTGGCATGCCTGTATCTGGAAATATCTCATCAAAAAGAAATATGGCTGCACTAGCAAGTAGGTTGCGACTAGCTGCTGCAAAAAATCTCTGTTTAATGCGAAGAGTTGTACCTAAAGCGGCAATAACTGGAATTCACCATGTTAATTTGCACACGAAAATATGGAACAATTCTCTAATTCTATCTTCACATCAGGTATTACATTTGTGGGCCCTTAGTTTGGATCTCTATACATTATCTATGCTTAAGAGATACATTTAACATAGGTGTAATTAAAGAATTAGTCTAAGTTGGAGGATTGAGGAGGGGAAACTTAGAAGAGCTTCCCCTTTAAAGCTTTAAGAAAAAATTATAGAATTACATATGGAAAAATAACTTAAGCCCATCTTACCAGGATTTAACTAGATTCATTAGTCTACCACTTCATGCTTGACCGGTTGTTATTTTTACTTTGTAGTGTTAAATGTACCTATCTACCCGTAAAAGTAGTAGACTCAATTGCTCTACAGCTCGATTACACTAAAGAGCTAGGTCCCCTATATTATTAGATGCATTATGGGGAAATCGATTAAGGTTACCAAGTTGAGTACCTTTTAGATTAAATAGAAGAAACCCCTAGTTTATTCCGAAAGCTGATAAAACTATATATTCCCAGTATGGTGTAGTTTATAAGCATGTAATCATTCTTGGTAAAGTTACCTTTTAGGGTAAACAACTTGTACATCTATTTTTCGAAAATTCCCGGTATAAACATGGTTTCTATGAACCCATATTATAGGCCTACTACTCTAAGATAGTATTTCAATACTTAAAGTATATTTAGCTGCTTGTACGGATTGTTTAGAAGTTGAAATAAACATTCACCTTCATGAATGTCATTGGAATTAAATTCAAACAATACAGCATCATAATGCAAACAAGATAATGGAAGACACTGAAATAAGCAAATTTAATTTTAGGTGTTTCATAACAGACCTCGACTAACACAACTTCTAATTAACTTTTAAATCTATGCTAGGCCTAAGGATACCTATAAAAAGTAATGCTTCTTTTAGCTTATTTATTATTATTATTTATTTTTCCAGTAATCCGCCCATAGTAAATGTTTTGATAAATGTTTAGCAAATATTCTAATTTAAAACTAGTGGACTCCTTTACTTGTGTAAAGTAAACCCTCATCAGACCAAACACCAGTAGTCCAAAATGCTAGATAATCCAAACACACTTTTTGGAAAATTGGGGAAAAAAATTATGTCAAATGAAATATATGTTATTGGTTGAAAAGTTCAAAGTTAAAAGAATAGGCCTAATAATACTTGCACTACGTCTTACTACTCGTTCGGGTTATACTCTTAAAGTAAAAGATAATTTTAAGATATAGTGATGGCTGCCAATAAATGGTTAAAATTTTACATGTTGTAGTTGACACAATTTGTTTTCTTGTAAATAAATATAATGCCAGTACACATTATGTGTTATACATCAGTTAAATGAATAGTTGATTAAACTCATTCAACTCTAATTTAAAAGTCGTGAAAATACTGTATCCCTGTATTCTCTTGCTTAATCTGAATTTCTCTAATCCGAACAAGATTCAGCCCCTATTAGTTCGGATTAACAAGGTTCTAGAGTTGGATTATATTAGTATAAAGGTCAGTTTCATAGTCAAACTTAGCATGTTTCTAGTAATATGTGAAACTGGCCTATCCTATTCGAGTTCAGGTAATATGCATGTATACTAATTATGCTAATGAGCTAGGGATGAGGAAGGTTTAATTTATAGGAAGTGCACCCACATTTGCGTGGAAAATCATTTTGGAAAAAACACCCTCACTACACCCAGCCAGGTTCATAGAATTTATTTTTCTATTGGTATGACTAGGGCCTATGTGGCAAAGAAAAAGTGTGTTAATTGTCTTAAGAAATGAGCCAATCCCTTATTTTTATTTAAACTAATTTTATGTTTATTTATAAACTCTTGATAATCCCATCAACAAGACAAAACCTGATATTTTAGAACATTTTACACTAGGCGTGTTAAAGAACCGGTAAAAAATATGTTTACGACCAGCCATTAACTTAACTCATTTTATAAATTTTTAATATGTTTCTGCTTAGTTAAAAAAATCAAAACTAATACTAATTTTTAAATTGAAATTCATATTAATTAAAAATATATGTAAGTTATAATGAATAATTTTTAAACTTTTTAAAATCATTGTTAGGTTTATATATTTTATGCATATTTGTAAACATGTGGTTTCTTAAAATATAACCTAAAAATAACCAAATCGTCATAACTGTTCAGGGAAGTGAAATGTAAGAAAATATTTCATAAGAAATATTTTACTATTACCATGGACTTCATTCATTAATTCTTTCATTTTTAAAGTTATATATTTTATCTTTCTTTTTGTTCCAATTGATCTTTCGGCTACTTTCTTACATTTAGAAGTAGGTTATAATTATTTAGCTGAAAAACAAAGAAAATTTTTCTTTAAAAAGTTATAGCTGATACTTTTTAAGTTTTCCTTTTTCCCTACAGCACTTAACCTTTGAGATTGCAAGTCAAACACGCCAATATGCCGATGAAAAACTTACTAAGGATGCCATCCGGGATAGAGTCCTAAAAGTGTGCAAGGCTTATGACAAGGTTACAGCTGATAAGGTATTGATTCAAAAATTTTGTTTTTTCAGATCACAATCACACCAAAAAGGTTTTACAGTGCAAAGGATCCTCTCACAATAGAATTTATTCGTGACAGAGTCCTTTTGGTGTTAAAACTTTATGATAAGGTTGATCCTTCAAAGGTATGGCAATTGTATTTTATAGGTCTAGTAGAATAATTCTGTAAATACTATCAAAACATTTTCAAATGCCATTTTAATAAACATAGGCTGTGTGTAACATTCATTTTTATATTTTTTAGCATCACATCTTACTACCTATCCTGGTCATACACATTATGTACTAATTACACTTTAATGAGTTAAGGATTAGGAAGGTTGAATTTAGAGTGAAAACCCATTTTTGATCAAACCATTCTCAGTACACCCAACTGGGATTCAAACCCCTATTTCCTTGCCTTTGGAACATTCATAATATTCGCTGCAGTGTTCAATGTCTGAACGAAAGGACTAAGTAAACTCTATTGGGGCTTTTAAAATGATTAAATCTATTTTCCTATAGCTAATACTGGAAGGTCTTTTGGTTTTTAATTGTGTTGCCCTTTAGATCCCATCTCACCTCACGTATAACATGTAACTTAAGTAGGTTTAGGCTTACCTAAGTAATACTGCTAAAACCAGGCATTGCATTGTAATCTGGTTTATTGTCGTTCTCATTATAAGCCTGTAAAAGCTATGAAGCCGGGTGTAGTAGAGCTGAGAAATATAAACAGTGTAAATATCATGAAAGAGTGATTGAGGGAAGGAGGGGAGTGGGGAGTTAGAGAAAATCTAATAAAAAGAATATGTTAAATAAGTGTGTAAGGAGAATGATGGAGATGAAGTATGAAGGAATAAGACTGCAAGGGATACTAAGAAAGAGATGAAAGGAGCAGATAACAGAAAGTGTGGAAGCTAGAGGAGTGTTTTGGAAGAATAGAAAAAGATTGAGGTATTTTACTAACCTGACCTGGCCACAGGCTGAAAACATTTATTTTATTTAGCACTTTGTTTTACTTCCTGTTTGGGTTATACGTTTAAGTACTAAATACGCAAATGGGTTAGGAATTGGAAAGGTTGAATATAGAGGAAGTGAACCTGCATTTGCATGAAGGAAAAGTGGAAAACCATTTAGGAAAAACTGCCCCTAGTTCACCTGACTGAGATTTGAACCTCAATCTCCCCATCCTCGGCAGTCAAGCTCAACACAAAACTAGTGCACCAGCTAACTATGCCATCGAGGTGTCGCTGCAAACAGTTGATGATGATAAGATTATTAAAAACGTTGGAAACCAGGCCAAATGAAACCATTTTGCAAAAATATAAAATCTACAAAATTCAAATATATATATATATTTAAACAAGACTTTTTGCGGTTGTCAAGGGAATTTTGCATAAAACTGCAATTAAATGCATTTCCTGGTTTTGGTGTAGTTGTGAATGATATTTAACTAATAACCCAATTTATGAACCATGAGATGGGCTATGAAGTCTGGTAATGATTTGCCAGTATGTTCTAAAGTAATCTCGTGGATTTCCCAATTTAAAACCCACATTTATTTGGCAAACTAACTTACAAATATTTTACATATAATTTGTCTTCATTCTTAAATAATTTTGTTTTTATTTTCAGCTCACTGTAGATTCACATTTTATCAACGATTTAGGTTTGGACTCGCTAGATCATGTTGAAGTTATAATGGCAATGGAAGATGAATTTGGTACGTAATTATTTGTAGACCTACTGTTCTTTTTTCTCTGCTTTGTTTACATTATTAGACCTTTCATCAATATTCTCTCCTTTATTAAATTGTGTTTCAAAATTGCATCATTAAAAGTTTATTACATGCCTGATCTTATATCATGGTTTAGATGGTGAATGCTTCAAATAAATGGTCATATAAATGAAAAGTTTGTAATTAAAATATAATTTTTCTATAATAATTAAAGGATATGCTAGGGGCAGAATGTGGTTCTAAAAAACTAATTAATTGATCTATTTTCTTCGATATGTTTTGTATTAAATTCTTTTTATTTTTTAATGACAATAATAAATACAATAAAATTACATAACACTAGGACAAAGATTGGCAAGTGACATTGTGTTGCTGCTCTACAACAACAACAACCAGAAAACACACATTTTATGTCACATAATTTCATCCATAGAACTATAAAAAAATTTAACACATAGAAGGGATGTGAGAAGTTTTGAAATTTTGACTTTGCTTTTAAAAAATTCTGGCTCTGACAATAACAAAGCGTCACCAATAAAAGTATTAACAGCTGATATTCTAAAAATTTGTTCATGTAAATTAATTTTAATGTTGTGATAACTTTATTTATCAATTTAAAAAAAAATTATTGTGCAATAATACCTTTTCAAATTGATTTTGGTACACTTTGATCTTTTTTTAAAATCATTAAACACTTAGTCAAATATATTTGAACTTTTATTTGGCCTTGAGAATATTTTGTATATTTGTTTGGAGTTTGCTTTGATTAGAAATAGTGGATTTTGCATACACCTATCACATAGTTTTGATTTTGGTGCAAGGCCATCTTTCAGTCTCCTACTAAGGGAGTATGTGAGGAGGAAGATTTATTTTGCCATAGGGCTCCTTCATTACTCATAAATTTAGAGATAATTGTTTTATCTTTGTATGAGTCTTAAGCCAACTAAAACGCTTTGAATGAAATACGACATATTTTTTGTTTATAATTCTAAAACTCATACTAACCTTTCAGGGTTTGAAATCCCCGACGGTGATGCAGAGAAACTTCTCAGACCAGCGGACATTGTTCAGTACGTTGCTGACAAGGAAGACATTTACGAGTGAAGTGTCAGAAAATTATTCTTGTTGGAACTTGCTGCCAGTAGACTATTTATAAATTTAAATATTGAATATGTAGTGTTGAACATTTCATTAAGTTTTTTTTTATTCTTATTATGTTATGTTTTTGTCATTGGCTAAATGAGTTTTTGACACTGTACCTATGTAAATGATTGTAAAATACCATCACTTAAATGATATGTGGTATTTATTTGAAAATGTGGCAGGTGAAACTTTCAGACTTGTTTTACTTCAGAAACATTCATGAAAGGAATATAAAAATGTATTTTTTGTCCAAATATTTGCTATAAAAGTAATGTATTTAGTAAATCAGTAAATGGTTAAACCCTTTTGGTTTATAGAAATTAACTTTAAAAGTAATCATTTAATTCCATTTCTTATATCATTAATTAAAGAATTGCATGTTTAACTTAACAATATTGCTTACTATGTATGGTATTACCCATCCCAAATAAGTTACTAGTTTTTTCCTTTTGAGGTTGTGAATAGATATTTATTTTCTTGATACATTATGATTTATTTGTGATCAACGAAACAGTAATTTATACAAACTAATAATAGTAAAGCACAAAATTAAGCATCAAATTTCAATTTGTCACAGATTTGTGAGCTATGTTTAAAAAAAGTTTCTTGTTTAGAAATAATTTGATAAAATCATCTTGTTTGTTGGTATTTTGCAAGTTTCTCTTAAACACACCAAACTTAATGGGACTTATCTGTGAAAATATTTGTTATATTGGTCATTTCATCTAAAGAGTATCTTTATCTAATTTGAAACTAATGGAATTTAATAAATTTACTCTTGCAGTTTCACCACTAACAGCCTTTTTTTCCATTTATTCAAATGGTCTGTTATTTTTTATTAAAACATGGAACATTGACTACACACAACTTTTTGAAATAGTGTTACCTAAAATTATCATTTAAAAGGCTATGAACCTCTAACAAAAAGTTTTAATTGAAAGAAAATTCGGAGAATCTGCTTTTTAAAGAAATTATTTGGTCTCGGTAGTATCTCCTTATTTATTTCGAGGTCGTTTTTTAGAGTAATATATTGTATTAGAATATATTTCCATATTTTTTAATAACCTTCAAATCTAATTTAATGTGAAAATAAAGCTCCTTTGTTGAAGTGTGCACTAAGTCAAACAAATAAGTTCCTTAGTTTAGTTAGGTACAGGACGTGTAAGGTGTTATACAGCCAACAGGAAAGGAAGAAAAGGAACTATGGATGAGATAGTTGAGAAAATGTTCAACCCGGAAGAGGAGGAAAGCAGTTCCACATGGAAACAAAGTGGATGAAACAGGGAAAGCACCGGGTTTGCACGAACTAACTGTGGAAATGATAAGAGCAGCAGAGGAAGTAGGTATACAATGGTTATACAGGGTGCTGGGAGTGGTTTGGAATGAGAACAAGGTATCGGAAGACAGGAAAAGATGTCTACAATAGAATTAATCTTTGCCATACGACAGCTGATGGAAAGAAAGTATGAATATGGGAAAGACTTGGTAATGGTATCTATGGATGTGGAGAAGGCATATGATAGATATGATAGTGAGGATAGAAATAAAGTTTGGAAAGAGAAGTTGTTATTGAGAGTGAAAGGCGTGTATGAGGATAACAGTTGTGTTAAGACTGAGTGGTTCCAAATAAGAAAATGAAGTTAAGCCCTTTCACCATTACTATTTGTAATATTATTATTAGCACCGCGTCTTACTACCGGTTCGGGTTATACACACGCTAATGTGTAATGGTAGGGTGATTGTGAGATGAAATGAAGGACCTACAGTTTAACGTGGAATCCAGAACCACGGTGGAGGCTTGGCTATTTGTAATGGTAATGGAAATGCTCATTAACAAAGCGGCAAGAAATCAGAATGAAAGCCATGCAGATGTTTGCTGATAACTTGATGGTATGGGGGAGAAGGAAGAGGAAGTTCAGGAACTACAAGGATGAAATAAGGAAGTGAAAGAGTGAAATGAAATTTAGCATGGCATAGTATGAAGTGATGGTAATGACAATGAAAAGGGTAAGGCTTAATAAAGCTATAAGGTTGAATGAAGTAGAGCTGAGAAAAGTACAGAACGTAAAATATCCTGGAAGCATGATTGATGAGAAAGGATTTAATGAGAAGAGGACAGCAGGCAGAGTTGTTCTATAGGTGCATAAGAAACCTGCTATGGAGAAGGGTGGTCACCTTGAAGTGTAAAGAAGTGTTGTACAGGGCGTACTTTGTACCCATTGTCTCACAACAGGCAGCAGAAACATGGACATTGACTGTGAATGGGAATGAAGTTTATGAGAAGCATGTTAGCTGTAATGAGGAGAAACAGGATAAGTAATGAAGTTATTTGGGAAATAGTAGGGGTACATGAGATAGTATGGGCATGTAATGAGAATGAAAAAAAAGAGGATGCCGAAGAAAATGTAGGAAAAATATCACAAGGGAGACCAAGAAAGAGATGGGGGGAGCAGAAAACCAAGTGGTCAATTAAGAGAAGAAGAATGGAAGAACGTAAAGGAGGAAGAGTGGGTGAAGAATTGAGGAAGATGGAGGCATTACACTAAACTGACCTCACCACGGGCTGGGAACAGTTGATAAGTCTAGTTAGAGTAAATAATAAATGTAAAACTCATCTAATTCAATCCATGGGACTTAGTTATAGCTCATGATTTCTTTAGTTAAAAATTAACAAACATTAGAGGTAAAAAGCAATATTGTGTTCGTCCCTTTTATGTGTTTCTGTCCACCTTTCTTGTATCTTCTTCCAAATATAACATTATAGAGTTGCCCAACTCTTTACCCCTTGTAAAAATACAACCTAAATTAATGGGATGTAAATTAGCTGAGGATGATTATAATTTACATCTCGCTGTCATCCTATGTTAAAATAATTAAATTGACTAAGAAGTTTTAGATTTACAGCCTCCTTAAAAAACATAAATTGTAACTATAGGTCTATCTCTCTATATTTTTTTCTTTTTCTCGCACCTCAATATACAGCATGTTTCCTCCAGATTAAACAGACACACTATGAGAAGTGGTCGAGATATAAAAACTAAATCAACATGTCTTTTGATGAATCCGTTTGTTTTTTAAAATGATAGCCTTCAGCCGGAGACAAGCATTTCACATAGAAATAATCATCATTGCACGTCTGTTTGTTCACGCACTTGTGCAAGCCTTTGTTGAAATGAGTGAAGATAATTAACAAGCACTTCATACACTTTTTGCTCGAGAGCACCCCATAATAAATAGTCTTAATCACATTAATTCAGGTGAAAGCGGAGGCCAAGTCAACGGTCCAGCACAACCAATCCATCTTTCAGGAAAATCAATATTAAGATCTTTGCCGTAGTGGGCAGCAGGGATGCAGAATATGACCAAACACGCGAACAAGGTTCGGGGGAAATTTGGTGCAGGGAAAAGTCCTACAATTTTGTTGACGCATTTAGTACATTCTGGTTTTGATATGGTAGTTTCATTTATATGAAAAACAAAGGTCGATAACACTCAACGCTGACATCATTATGTGCCATAGTGGGGCAGTATCTGTGTAATCACAAAGAGTTGCGGTGTTTAGGGGCTAAGATAATGTGTCAGCGTTCTAACTAAGTCATGAGCTAAGGGGCAAAGGAAAAATCTAATAAATCAACCTGGCTAATGGCGTGATTGAGGCAGGCAGGCGGTGGAGAGTATGAAAGGGTGAGCAATGTTTTGTTTTAGTTTGAATTCAGTTGCATGTTAAATTGCGACCTAACCACACGGTGATGTGCGCAAAGTTTATTTAAACTTGTGACATGCGTATTGTAATAATTTTGTAGCGCTGAAATTGTTGTTTTTAGTGAACCTATTAAGGTTTTTACATCGTACAATATATAAATGTTTATAAAAAAATTAAATGGTTTAGTGAAACAAATGTTTATCATGTCGACTTTTAAGAGCAAACAAGACGACAACTGTGCTTATTGTGAATGGTGTGTCAGACGTGATAAACTTGGATAAAACATATCTCCAAGAAAAACCTAGAAGTAAGGATCAAGAGAGTATTGCAAGTTTTGTAAAACGTAAATTATGTGATCAGGAGAAACTCGTAAATAGCAATAGTATTTCCTCTAGTGTGATTGGTAGTGACAGACCTTGCAGTAATGGCGAGTCTACGAAAAATTGAAAATTATATGAAAATTGATAATTAAACCAAGGCGTCCCGAAATTACACTCCATTGCCTCTTACTCAAGATGTAAAATTAAATGTTGGTACCGGTAAGCCTAATGGTACCAATGAACAATTAATAACAATATATAATGCACTCAAAGAAATGTGAATGTTGCCATTTCTGGGAGACAACTAATTTTTTTTTATAAGGTAGGTACTATAAAAATAACTATGATTAAAATTTATTTAAATTTGAATTTTCCAAACTATGTAGAAGGTAATAATCCTTATTCCCTTCAACCTCTATCAAATATTCAATGTTTTATTTTGAGTGCTATAGTATTCAGGGATTTTTTTTTAATGAAAATACTGTTCTGGGGAAATATTGGAGCTCTGAACATATTCTGCACCCCTGGTGGGCAGGACAGACCTCCAGAATAAATCAGTTCACTCTCCCGTGATAAGCAGGAACACCATCCAGTGTAAACCATGAGTTTACTCTGCTGTAGTGAACAGGACAGTCATCCAGATGAAATAAGGAATTCGTTTTGGGATAGCCGAGCAGTCATCCAGTTGAAATAACAAGTTCGCTTTGAGATAGCCAGAAAGTAATCCAGTGTAAACCAGGAGCTCACGGCCATAGTGAGCAGAACAGTCATCTGATTGCAGTCATCCAGTTAAAATAAGTTCATTCTGCACTAGTGAGCCGGGTCAGTCATTAAGTTAAAAAAAGAAGTTCACTCTGTGATAGTGAGCAGGACAGTTATCAAGTTGAAACCAGTTCTATCTGCCATAGTGAGCAGGACATTCATCCAGTTGAAACCAGAAGTTAACTCCACCATAGTGAGCAGGTCAGTGATACAGTGTAACTCAGTTTACTCTACTTTAGTGAGCAGGAGAGTCATCTAGTTGAAACCAGGAGTTCACTTTCATATTCAAAGGAATGTTTTCTAAAAGGCCATTAATTTTTCAAAAATTGAATAACCCATCGACAGTCAATCACAGTGTTAAAAATTAAGGCCAATTAAAGTGTAGTCCATTATTCCATTACAAAGAAAACCATGCTGGAAATGATGTTCACTAATCGCTCGAGGATTCTCATTTGACCAATCATGAATATTCTTTTGAGGATACCTCTGGTAAATGTGGCTTCATATTACCATAACATTATTTGTGGAAATTATGGATGGTTATTAATTTGATTTAAAAACCAATCACAAAATGCACTATTATATGTCAGATGTTCATTGGCTTTGAGTGTCTTCCATATGTCTGGGTTGAGTTCCTAACTCTGAACCAGATCTTCTGGTACTTGTTGATGGATTTTGGTCAAAATGCTGCAATATGATAGTTGGTTTTCTTTCATCTTGCAGCAATGCAAAAACTACCATCAGCTAAGGGCGCCATATTTAAATTACCCAGTTTCCCTCAGTGGTTGAAATGTTAAAGTGAATACCGACTTGTGTGGTAATCTTATGTTTGGAAATTGTTTTGCATATTCAGTGCAAACTGTGTTAGTATTTCTGTTGTAAAACTCATACACAAATATCATATCAGTATATTCACTATTCAAGTACATAATAGGCATAATTTTTAGTTAAACAAAGTGAACCAACTATTATTTGGTACGAATGAACTGAGTTGGTGCAAACACAAGCCTGTTAATGCCCTTAGATCTCTTACAGAAATATATTTGTGTAAATATGGGTCAGTGTTTTAACTTTTATTTGTGCTATATTTTCCAAATATTCTATCATTTTATTTATTACAAAAATATATTTAATCATAGCTTCGAAACTAGTCAACAAATTGTCACCCGAGAATGCAAGTGTTCTATCTCCAAAGTTGTTAAATTTGAGATATTTGGGGTTTACGTTTATTTAGAATGCAAATTGAAACTAGTATGTAATTACTTAAGAAGATACAAACTCGAGTTGTCATCTAGTAACATTGATTTTATACACAAGGTCAAACTTCAATGCTCTTTTACACAAAAGTGAAAAATTGGACATAGAACACTTGCATTCTCGGATGACGAAATAGTAATTGTTAAAATGTCAATCTAAAGTAAATTTAATGGTGCATAACTTTCAAAGCAATTTTTTAACATAATATGTTAAAATTTATTTAATGTTTTTAGCTAAATAAATAATGTGATTTTTTGATAAGGTCCACAGATTTAATTGGATGTTTCTATACCAGATTCCTCTTAAACTAAGCTCAAGATCAGAACAATTAAGGGGTCATCTTAGTAATATGATTAATGCTGCACAGCTTTTATACCAAAGGTGGTTTTGATAAATTATTATTATATTTATTATTATTAGCACCGCGTCTTACTACCCGTTCGGGTTATACGCACTTACGCTAATGTGTAATAGTAGGGTGATTGTGATTTTTGCAGAAAAGTATTTTTATTTAGATTTTTAGTTTGCTTGAAAAGGAAGCAAAAACTAGTATCTCTAAAATGCATTGAGTTATTTTTTCAATACCCTACTACTTCCCAAAGTTTACATGTTTTATCAGGGAAAATTTTGTATAACAAATTATTTTAGAACCAGCAATATTGAGAAAGTTTCCTTTAATTGAAACCATCTGATCAGTCAAAAATTGGTGTTTTAGAACACATCCCACATGCAGTATTAATGCATATAAATTTGCTGTAAAATTATTTGAAATGTGAAAGGTGGTCTTAAACTTGCAGATACCTTCTTCATTGGTCGTGAGGTCTAAGGCGTCACTTTCACAATATGCAAATGACAGGGAGATCGGGTTTAAATCCCTTTTGGGTGTATTGATTGTGGTTTTTCTAAAATGATTTTACACTCTGCCTCCACACTAATGTGGATACACGTTCTCTAAATTCAACCCTATCTCATCCCTAACTCATTAGCATAATTAGTACATGTGTGAATAGCTTTAGCAGGTAGTAAGATGCGGTGCTTGGGAAAAAAAACTTGTGGATCAACTTTAAAAAGTACCCCTTTAAGGTAGTTACATCATTTTCTTATTTCTTGCTCATTTTTTGAGATAATTTTTTAAAAACTTACATAATAGGATTAATGTGGTCATTTACATTTCTGCTTGACTTTGACCTCCAAGCCTAGGGTTCAGTCCTGATCAAGTGCATTGAGAGTTGGTTTTTTTTCAAGCCATTGCTGGTAAATTTCACTAAAATTAACTCAATTCCTAGAAATTTATCAGTTCATAGATGCCACAAATATTTAAAAATAGTTACTGAGAATGTTGTGGATTTATTTTTGAAAGAAAAGATTTCATAGCACGTCTAAAATACTCATTTACTAAAAGGTTATATAAGATGGGAGGAATTGGTCGGAAATTCTTATAGGGCCTTGGCAAATAGCTTAGCCAGCAAAATGACAGGGAACTATTTTAGATTCCAAAAACCTACAACTCAAATAGATTTTATGTGTGTTTAGAATACATTTTTTTATGATTTCTTGATCACTTCATACAGTCCTGTTTCCCATTTTGAGCAATTTATGTACCGAATGAATGTTTTATAACAGGCATCAAATCAAATAAATAAGTTCTACAAATAAAGTTTGCCGATGGCTTGATCTGAAAATCTAAAGTGTAAGATATTTCTGTCTTTGAAACAAGTTAATTTACTTTAACATCTTTTGAGACAATTTAATTTATAAGTACTTGTAAGGTTTAATGAGTAAAAGAAGGCAAATATTGAGCAACATTATTTTAATTACTCTCAAAAAATATCTATCATTAAATAATTCAAAATTATGTACATGATAAAACTTCTTACATGATTTCCGTGAGTTGGAATGGTTTAAATACATGTGGTATCTTACATGTTGGGGTACTATTAACAGCAGGTGAATTAAATAACAACTGGGACAAATGAGCATTCCTTTCAGTCATGAAAGAAAATATTCTTCAGTTGACTATCACACAGCCTCTTCACCTCATCTGAAATCAAAATGTTCTTTCCTATCAGAAATGGTTTGTTTGGGACACAAAGAGAATAGAGGGGGGG
>CABFOV010005041.1:0-46418 GCA_902141375.1 Timema poppense
ACGCCTAGTCGCACGGAAACTACACTTTGACTAGACCACACCAAACCACTCCACGCGAAGCCCCAGTAAAGACGGATAACAATCTAACATAGATAAGTAGCAGAAAGTAGTGTTTAAGTGGGCTTTTTTTTATATCCGTGGTCTATTGTGATCTTTAAAAAATTTAATTTGAAATTTTGGTGGATTTTGAATTTCCATGACCAAATGAATAGGAAAGAGTGATTTTTGCAATGCCGTCTGTTTGTATCTTGGCCTAGAGTCGAAACAGTTTTACAGGTTGGGGTGAAGTGTGGAATCTGTAGGTTTCACAAAGTTCGCCAAAGGAGTTTTGGAATTATATATCCAACCCTAAAATTAAAGGTAGTTTAATGAAGGGCAAAAAAGAAGGAATCAATTTTCTCAAAATTCATATATAGGCACTGTTAAGAACTACAAACAAAATAGTAACTATAATTTACCCATGGCATTGACTTTGATGTTACTTATTCTGTAAAGTGTATATTATTTCAGTGCTGCATGAAAGCTTAGGTTTAGTTAGGTTGTTTTAAAAGTATATTTCGGTCAATTATATTAAGTCATCAACAACATCAACTGTTTCCAGCCTGTGGCTGGGTCTGTTTAGTAAAATGCCTCCATCTCCCTCTGTCCTTCTGCACTCTCTTCCACTCTGCTCCTCTCACTTGCACACTTGATACTAGCTGTTCCTCCCATCTCTTCGTGGGTCTCCCTTGGGCATCTTCCCTACATACTTTATATCAATTAATCTTGCCTCCCCTTGCATCCTCATTACATATCCATACCATCTAAGCCTAGCTTCCTATATTATTTCATGTACCCCCTGTATCCGAACTTTAGACTTTACATCTTCATTCCTAATACTATCTCTTCTGGTGAAAGCTAGCATGCTCCTCAAAAACTTCATACGCATGGCCTCCACTTTCCCTGTTTCTCTTTTATCCAAAGTCCAGGTTTCCGCTGCATACGTTACTATGGATATGAAGTATGTTCTATACAGCACTTCTTTACACTTCAGGGGCATTTCTCTTTTACAAACCTGTAGAAAACCCCTCCCTGCTTACTATTATCTTTTCTGCTGCCCCCTTTTGCCTTAAATCACACTCACCAGATACTTCCCACAGTTCTATCACCTTCCTTGGCCTTGTTCTCTACCTTGTCATTACCACCACTTCACACTTTTCTAGGATAAATTCCATTCCACACTTTTTAACCTCCTTATTCCTTTCCTTCAACTGTTCCTCAACATCCTCTTCTTTCTGCCCCCATACCATCAAGTCATCTGCAAACATCATTGCTTTCATTTTCTTCTCACCCAGTTTACCTGCCACTCTATTTACCATCATTTCCAGTACCAATACAAATAGTAATGGTGAGAGGGCACTTCCCTGCTTAAGTAAGAATGACTAGAGTGAGAAATAACTAAATTAATTTTATTTTTAGTAAATATGTAGTTTTTTTTGTATATCAGTGTGTCCTCTGATTTGATCTTTCAACAACTTTAATCCTATATCTGTTGATCTTGGGCAATCCTATCAACCCTATCATTGCTTGGCCTTGTGACTAATTAATAATCAGTGAGAACACTACATTAACTGGGAACTGTCTACATCTCAAAATGAAAGGGATGTCAATAGATACAAATAGATAAAATGGTACAAAACACACATTTACTTAAGATGAACTCGTTAAAATTGTTGCGTTGATTAGATTGTTTCTAATTTTGTCACTGTTAGGTGGGTTAAATTGCATAAACAAACCCGGTTTAAAAAACACACACACACAAAATCGAACGTCAGTTTTATTTACAAGGTTAGGTCTTTTGTTACTCTGCAGTGTTAGGTGTCTTTTAATTAAAGTAATAAACTTATGAATACATTATTTAGGCTATGTTAATGTCAGCTCAAATTAAATAATTAGGTTTACTGTCACCCTTAAAATTTTCACTGAGCAAAGAAACACTTTTTGCTAACTAATATGAATACAAATCAACCAAACTATAAACATGGCTCCCTGAATTATCATCTGCAATTTCTCTTAGGATTTGAGATTGGAATTTATATTTCAGGTTTTACTATATTTTGAAATGCAAATAACACGTTGACGAATTAAAATAATTAAATAAAATCATTTTTTATAATGTTAATTTTTATCAGTTTTCAAGTGTGAAACATTTGCGCACCTTTTGAGTGCTTCCTCTACAATTGCACCTAATTTAAGTTTTCTGTCTTCTTGAGAAGTACTAAAATTTCTCTGGACAGATTTACATACATGTACAATTACTTTTATTAATACAGATACAGTGCTGAAAATAAGTAATAGTCAATGCTATTTTAGATAAGCTCAATTTTACTGTTTGAATTAATACATCGATATTAGAGCTGGGCACATACCGATTACCAATGTGATTCCCAATATTACCAACCAATCATCTGATTATGGCACCATTGGTTAAACTGATAGCATAATCTGATATTTTGAGCTGCCTAGGCAAGAAGTCAGGTAGTGTTGACTTATGAGTCTTAAGCTGAGTAACAGACAAGCCTTGTCCTTTGTTCTATCACTTGGTGTCAGCCTCGGTGATATTGGGGTAAAGGGCTTGCCCAAGGACCAGGGCCGATAGATTTTTCTTCAACATACTAGTTAATGACTACTGGAGTGCTTAAATAATGTTCCACTTTAATTTATTAATATTAACGGATAGCTAAATTTAATGACTTTAAAAAATTTATTTTGTCATTTATCACTATTGTATGGTTAAAGTATATTACTTAAAATAATAATAATTGTTGACTACTCTTCATGGAAAATATGAAAACAAACAGAATCTTAGCTGTTGAATAAATTTGTGCTAATTTTGAAATAATTACTATGAATGATTTATAATATATATGCTCAGTATAAAACCCTTGTACGTCACCCTACCCCCTACCTAAATAGTTGCCACAGCGTTTAAGTTATACTATGATAATCTTTTTATATTTGTTAATATTTTTACTAAGAACTTAATTAATAAAAAATTGTGTATATTTAATAATGTATATATGTTGTTTTGTATACTATCGTTGTAATATTGTAAAGAAAATAAACCAAAAATTAGCATCGAGCTAGCCCGGATAGATATATATATTAAATACAAATTATTAACACTAAATACCTCCAATATGGAATTTAGTCCTATTTTAAAATAAAAACAAATGAACAAACTTATCTAATTTATTTTTGAAAATGTTTACATCACAATAAGAGTTAGCACTAAGTAGTTTATAAAGGCCTATATCACAAAACCGCCAAGCTGTTTGAACTATAGAAGAGGCTGATATCCATTAGCTGGGATGGGATCAATAGTCCAGAGTAACAATAAACTTTTATATTAGACAGGATTTCTGGTCCTAAGGAGACCAGGGTTCAAATCCTTGTCAAGTTTAATGAAGGTGGTTTTTTTCTTAAATGGTTTCCCATGCTCTCTCCATGCAAATATGAATATATTTCCCGTGAATTCTACCTTCCTGGTGTAAATATAAAGACAGCCTGGACGAGCAATAAATAAATATATATAAAATATATGTAATTATTATTTTATTAAACTTATGATCATGTTAAAATTTAAAATTTTATATCCCAGTTCCTCATCATTATCATCAATTGTTTCCAACATGTAGTCAGGTCCATTTAGTAACATTCTTCATCCTCTAATTAATCACTTGCATTTCTCTCCTCTCACTTGCACAATTTCTGTAATCTGCTCCTCCAATCTCTTTCTTAGTCTCCCTTATGATCCTTTTCTACATACTTCATATTCATCGTTCTCTTTGGCACTCTTTCCTTTTTCATCCTCATAACATGATTGTACCATCTCAGCCTTGCGTCTTCTACTACCTCACGTACTCCTGCACTCTTAATCTTTACTAAATAACTTAATTACTTATCCTGATTATCCTGGTAACAACTAACATGCTACTCACAAACATCATTAAATCCCATTTGTTAATTATATTTTCTATTAATCAACTACAATAGAGCTTGGATGAATTTGAGACCACATTAAAGATAGTTTCACTAGTTTCTTGGCTTGGAAATTGAACATGACATTTTGATGGCATTTTCTGCATAGCATAAAAATATATATTTCGTCACCAGACAACACAAGTGTTCTGTGTCCTATTTTCCACGTTTGTGTAAAAGAGAATTGAAGTTTGACCTTGTGTATAAAACCAAAGTAACTATATGACAACTCAAGTTTGTATCTTCTTTAGTAATTATATAGCAGTATCAATTTCACCGCAGGTGAACTATGTGCATTCTAAATATACGTAAACACCAAGTATCTCAAATTTAACACTTTTGGAGATAGAACACTTGCATTCTCGGGTGACAATTTATACTTATTGAGAAGTTGCTTAAAATGTTTGAAACTAGTAAAAAAAACAAACAACGCGCAAGTCACTTTAATTGGTTGCTATACTTAATTTATGTTCACGTAAATACTAATAATCGATCTCCAGTTGCTGGAAACTTTTGTGTTTCACCGCAAAGTCAAATGTTAGTGAATAATTCGCGAAGCTTCACAAGTAACACAAATATCAGTATTCTGCAAAGAATTCATTTTGGAATGAGATCAAATGTGAAATGTAAACCAACTTCGATTCACAACATAAATATTATGATGGTATGAATTTTTCATAGGATAAGTCATGTGAGTTGCATCTGTCACATTACATAGATATTATAAATACTTAAAAAATCAAACTATTAATATAGTATAATGTTTTCAATGTTGATTGCCAAGAAATGTGTTTGTATTTTCTTAGTGGCCGTTCTTAGAAAATATGACTGTAGAGCAGCATCAATAATGCAAACAAAGTTTTGTGCAGGGCATATTGGGTCGAACCACGTTGAAGATAAGTGAGCTCATAGTAATGCTTTTGATTTATGGGATGAGATTGTTAGACCATCAAGACAGGTTGTTGAAAATATTAACATGATAGATATGGTAAAAATCACGTAGTTGAGACTTTAAATAATTAAGATTCTCATACACCTTTAGACTACTATAATAAAATACAAACTATGGAATGTTCAGTAATTGAACCTTAACTTTAATACCTTGAACAGTGCGGTGATATCTGTAATTCATGACATGGTAAAACATATGATGATGATCATTGTGTTTGGGAGCAGTGAACTAGGAAGTTGTGTTTAAATGTAATGATTTATTGATGTCGTGTAAAATAAATAGTATAACAGACTATGCTAAGAGAACCTATAAAACTAAACTAATTTAGAAACATTACATTGGTGACAAAGATGGGATTCAAGTAACTTAGTTCGTTAAAATCAATGTTGGCCATGGCTGATTATATTGGGCATCTTAAGGAATTTAATCTCGCTGAGGATGACTGGGATATTTTCAAGAGGAAGTTGGCGAATATTATTAAGCTTAATGGATTGGAAACTAAAGATGTGAAACACTAGTGAGTCATCTAAATCAGGTTGCTTTTAAGTTGTTAATAGATTTATGTGTGCCCAATACTCCTGAAACTAAAAGGTATGTGGATTTGATAGCTTTGTTAAATGCACATTATTCACCTGTGGTGTCGGTTTTTAAGGAAAGATCTGAATTTTATAATGCATGTTGTGGACTTAATGAATCAGTAGAAGACTGGGCCGCCAGAGTTCAGCAGCTGGCTTCTAGTTGCACGTTTGGAACACACCTAGATGTTGCTCTTCTTGACAAATTTGTTATGGGTGTACAAGACAAGAAAGTTAAAGAACGCTTATTTATAGAGGAACCCATCAAGTTAACTATTAGCAAAGTTAAGGAGATCACTCAGCAGGTGATTGCTGCAAACACATTTTTCGAAGATATAGATGTTAAAAGGAAACCTGAAATTTTCAAAATGGCCACTTGCCAACAGGGTAGGAATAATCGTCCTCCCAAACAGAATTTTTATCCCTGTTCTCCTTGTGCTGTTTGCGGTTACACAAATCATTCAACAGCCCAGTGCAGGTTTGGCAATTATATTTGTGCCATTTGTAAATGTAGGGGGCTCTTAAAAAGATTGTGTCCTTCAAAATTCCAGCAAGTCACCTCTAACCCTATGGAAACAGAGGAAGGGGAAGAAGGACAGGAAATAATGAGTTTTTTGACCTCAATCACTCTGATGCTGAGAGGTTACCATTCAGCATTGAGGCTACATTAAATGGTGTCCAAATGATTGGACAGCTAGACACTGGGGACTACCTGCAGTGCTATGTCAGAAAGGTTATACAAGAACATTTTCAGGATGTATGAATTATAAAGAAAAATGAGATTGTTCAATTTTACACTGAAGACCTGCAAATAATTCCATTAGGCAGATGTTCACTTCCAGTTGCTTTTAAAGAGCAGGTAAAATAGATTTCTATGTAATACTTAATTATCTTAGAGAGAGATTTCATACATGTCTTTGGTTTCAAGTTCAGTCAAGTGAACCAAGTAATGAATGATGCCAAGTGTTGACCTCAAAAATAAAATGATTCCGACAAATGCCCCTCAAGTTGAAGCCAGGGGCAGAACCAAAGTTTTTCAACCCAAGAACATTCCATTTGCTTTAAAACCCAAAGTAGAACTAGAACTTAAAGAGGCTTCAAGATGCAGGTGTTAAAACTCCAATTAAATATAGTAAATGGGGAACACCAATAGTGTCTCTAGTGAAGCCTGATGGCTCTGTTAGACTATAAAGTGACTATAAAGTAACACTTAACCCATATTTAGAAGTAAACAGGCATCCCCTACCTCATGTAAATGATATATTTTACTCAATGCAAGGGTCTACTACTTTTACCAAAAGTGACCTCAAAAATGCTTTTTAACAGATGGAATTAACTGAGGACTCCTAAGAACTAGTTACTATTAATACCCATAAATGTCTATTTTGTTATAATAGATGTCCTTTTGGTATTTCTCCAGCCCCTCAAAGAGTTTCAGCATAGCATGGAAACTGCTGTAACAGGCAATAAGGAGTAGTGGTTTGGCAAGATGACATTGTGGTAGGGGGCCATACAATAGAGGAACATAATGAAAGGTTGAATATGGTACTGTCCAGGCTTAGGGAATGTGGATTCTCTGCTAATATAACCAAGTGTATGTTTCAACAACCAGAAATAATATTTTTTGGCTACTTAGTTGGAAAAGATGGAATGAAATTAGACCAAAACCTGGTCAAACCAGTACTAGAGTCTGAAACACCAAAATCAGTCAGCGAATTAAATCATTTCTAAGTATGGTAGAATATTACAGGAAATTCTTGAAGGGGGCTTATGCCATCTTAAATTCTTTGTATGAACTGCTTAAAAAGGGGGTTCCATGGATGTGGACCTGGGAATGTAATCATACGTTTAATCAAATTTAAAGTGCACTCACCTCAGCCACTGTTTTGGATCACTATAATCCGGATCTAGAGCTGATACTGTCTACTGATGCAAGTCCTAGGGGCATCTCAGCAGTACTTAGCCAAAAGACCAAGGAAGGGGCTATGCTATACACACTGTCGCATTTGCATCTAGTCTTGGCACAAACAGAGAAGAACTACCCCCAGATCCACAAGAAGGTTTTGGCCCTAGTTTATGGAGTACTTAAGTTTTCACAGTATCTTTATAAGAGAAAGTTTATTTTGGAGACAGACCATAAACCACTCACTACAATCTTTGGCCCCAAGTGTGGAATTCCAGTCTTATCAGCAAATCAATTACAAAACTTTGCAGCAATTTTACCAAGTTTCAACTATGAGATCAGATATGTTCCCTCAAGGAAAAATTGTGTTGATTATTTGTCTCAAACTTCTGTGCTGGCGGCCGGGGTTCGATCCTCGGTCCCGGCACAGATTTATCTGATTTTCAAACCCTTCCTTCACCTGTGAAATACATCTTGTGATTGTGAAAAAGGCCAGGTCTCCACCGTGGTTCGGATTCCACGTTAAACTGTAGGTCCTCCATTTCATCTCACAATCACCCTAAGTGCGTATAGCCCGAATGGGTAGTAAGATGCAGTGCTAATAATAATAATATTTGTCTCAAAGCATCAGTAAGGATGATCCACCATGAGATCTTATAGTGAACTTTGTTAACTATGCAGAAGAAATATTTGAATAAAGAACTGGTTGCTTCAGAGATTGTAAAAGATAAAATCTTGAGTAAAGTGATAAAGTTTATTCAAATAGGGTGGCCTAAATTGGTGGATAGGGAGCTTAAGTCATTTCAGTCAGTATCTAGTGAATTATATATAGATCAAAATGCCATTTTCAAGGACACAGAATGGTAATTCCTTTAGCTTTACGAAATAAGGTCTTGGAAGAAATGCATAAGCCACATTTTGTAATAGTTAAAACCAAACTTATGGCCAAAAATTACTTTTGGTGGCCAGGACTTGGCTAAGATATTGATAATTTGGTTTTAGGCTGTGGTTCATGCTAGAAAGTAAAAGGTTCCCCTGACAAGTGTGAGCTTATTCCATGGCCATGGCCAGGGCCAGAAAAGCCTTGGAGCCAAATACACTTGGATTTTTGGGGCCCATAATTGGAAAACCTATAGGATACTCGATGCTCATTCTAAGTGGCTAGAAATTTGCCAGATGCTGTCAGTAACTGCAACAGCCACAATTCAAGCCCTGATGGTTTTATTTGCTCGATTTGGATTACCAGAACTTATTTTATCAGAAAATGGCAGTCAACTTGTTCGCTCAAAAGAATATACTGATTTTTGTGACTTATGTGGCATAGAATATCGCGCAGGTGCACCACATTTCCCACAAACCAATGGCCAAGTGGAAAATGGTGTTGGCCAGCTTAAATGAGCCATCAAAAGGGCCATTCTTGCGAGAAAAGATGTTCATATGGCCTTGACAGAGTTTCTAATGTATTATAGGAACACCCCTCAGCTAACCACCAGGGTTGCCCCAGCGATGTTGATGTTGGGTAGAGCTTTGCAAAGACCATTGGATGTCATAAACAATAGAACGAATGGTCAAAACACTCAAAGCATGGAGGAAATAAGGGCCCATGTATCCTATAAGCAAGGAATACAGAGAAGATATTCTGGAAGAAGGAAAATCATTTTTAATCTAAATGAAAGTGTTTTGGTCAAACTTTTTAAACAAAACAAAGTTATTTGGGAAAATGCTATAATTCCCAAGAGGTTGGGTGAAAGAATATACTTAGTTAAGTTAGCCTCAGGAGCTGTAGTGAAACGTAATTTGAGCCAAATGACTGCAGCGTTACCTTGTAGTAGTCAGAATATAATATCATCTCCCAAGGAGTCTCGTTGGGCCATGCCATACCCGCCTGATTCTCCTATTCATAGGGAGGAACAGGACATCGGTACAGAGGATCACTCGGTATTGCCCACACCCAGCCCCGTCATTGGTGATGGGTCGAGTCAAGATATGCAGGGGGGAAACCTCAGGGACATTAGGAGGTGCACAGCAGTCAAATCCAGAAGATAGGGAGGATACAGGAGGCTGCGGAAGAAAAACCACGACAGACCATTCGACCACCCAGAAGGCTCACATACTCACCATTCTAAGGGAAGACAGGAAGGGGGAGATATTGGAATGTTCAGTGATTGGACCTTAACTTTAATACCTTGAAACAGTGCGGTGATATCTGTAATCCATGACATGGTAAAACATATGCTGATGATCATTGTGTTTGGGAGCAGTAAACTAAGAAGTTGTGTTTAAATGTAATGATTTATTTATGTCATGTAATATAAATAGTATAACAGACTATGCTAAGAGAACCTATAAAACTAAACTAATTCAGAAACATTACATGCTGTAAATAATTGCTAATCTATGTTTTGACATAATAAATATTAATTTATGTATACATTTGTATCACTAACAGTAATAAACTAAAATGTTCACTGGACAACACACACTTAACATCACAAACCTATGCATGTCCTCGAAAAGCATGTATTTGTACATGTAAGAATACCTAAGTATTAACAAAACTTTAAAGCTTTATGCATGTGCAAAGACATTTTTTTGGATGATTTACAGAAACCCGTAATATAATGTGTGGAAGCCATAGAAATGAAATTTGTGAGGAGCACGTTAGCTGTCACAAGGAGAAACAGGAATAGGAATTAAGTTATCTGGTAAAGAGTGGGATACAGAGAATACATGATATGGCAGAGTGGTTTGGTTCATGTAATAAGAATGGGTAGAGAGACAATACCAAAGAGAATGATGCTGATGAAGCATGTAGGGAAAAAACTATAAGAGAGACCAAAAGAGATTGTAGAACAGATAAAAGAAAGTATGCAAGTTAAAGGATAGTAATGAAAGCAATTAAAGGAGATAGAATGGTGGAAGGATAAAGGAAGATAGAGCCTTTTTACTAAAATGAGTCGGCCATACACAGGAAACCGTTTAAAATTTTCACTGATTTATATTAAATTCTTGAAACAATAATTATTAAAGACAAATATATCAATGATATTAATAAAATAAAATGAAATGGAGATTATGGCTTAAAAAATCTCTTATTACTATTCCCTGCCACACCAAATGTTCTGGCTTATGTTTTCAAGGTGTGTTTCAAATCTGTTTCTACAAAGTACACTGTTGTATAATTTATGACAAGTTATTTAGATTATCCCAAAGCCGGCTCAATATCATGTCTAGTTCGCATGTGACGTCTGAAATTGTCTATTCTGGACACAGTGTAGAAACAAATAGGACATTGGTGTTTTTTAGGATGGTGTATGCGATAGTGATTGAAGACATTCGAAACAACTTTGCCACACAATAAACAAAGTTCTAGCCCGTTGTCCAGTTTGTGAAAGGAAGAATGAACTGAAAGTCTTGAATTGGACCCTGAAAACAAAATCAAAAACCCCAATGTCACATTTGTATGTGTCTAATGATATGTGTAGTAACCATATAGTTTTTTTTTTATTACCTGAATCTTAACACTTTAAAGTATTATAAAAGTACTTTTGAATTAAAATATTAACCACCAAATTTGACACTGTTGGAATTAAGAGCCGATCTCAACCCAGAGACTAGTGTAGGTAATAAAATTTGAGCCAGAAGTTGCATCTTTTTGCAGTTTACTGTAATTTTCATTTGAAAAAGTTAAAGTGAAATTAAACTTTTTTTTATCATATTTAAGAAAATATAACAAAATTGAAAAAAATATTTATTTTAAAATGAAAAATGTATTAAAAAAAATAGCACTCCCACCATTTTCAATTGAAAAATACAGGAAATCTATATTTTAATACAATTCCCAATTTCTCAGTTGGTTGTCTGTAAGATTGGCTCTTTAATACATTTGGTAATCATCTTGTAACAATAACATGATTGACACTATTAAGAAACAATACCAAACCAAACGTACAAATTTTAATATCAGTGTACAATTTGTTTGTCCTAAAAGATAGTACGTATAGGTTTTATGGTTTCTCTATGTCGAAAATTTTCTTTATAAGTATAAATAAAGTAAAGTATCAGTCCTTCCAAGGCAAACCGAGTTAACTTGTTTTTACATTAAAAGGTGGCAGCATCCTTATAGTATGACAGTATTGTGTCCGTCAAGTGTAGTTAAGTTAGATCATACTTCTAAACTTCTTATCACATCTATTGTATGACAACTTTAACCAGTTGGATTAACGATAAGCTTGGGGATACACAAAAAATATATACTTTTGGCGCCATTTTCTTTAGTTTATAATCAATAAATGGTTATGACAATAATGTAACTCTTTCCTGCCTTAAGGTATAGGTAGTAAAAGTATCAAAACTTAAATGTAAATAAAAAGAAACACAGAATTTTCTAAATTTAATTTATTTTCCAAAATGCTTTCTGGACAATACACAATTCCAAATAAATGTTTATATGCAAACATTAACTCAAACAGAGATTTTAAAAATTGCTATTTAAAATTACCTCAGTTACTTTAACGAATATGTCAATTATAAAATATCAACTAGACTTATTTTAAAATAATTATAGAAAAACCTCTGGAAAGTTACTGTATAATTGTGAGACATTCCTTAAAGTTTTATATTCAGATAAAATTGTAAAATTATTATTTTTTCTCTTAAGATATATATTTTGAGAAGCTAATTAATAAAAGTGGTTTATTAATGTTTTTCTACACTACACTCTAGAAGTTTGATGAGATAGGTGTGTTACTATTCTACAAATACTAATAAAAACAAAGCAGCAAGCCCTCAAAACCATCAGTTACAATCATTACTAACTTAATACAACTAATTATGGCTCAATTAACTACTAAATATTGTGTCATGTCTACATCACAATATTCATGACCAACAAAATTATTAGAAACATTTCAAAACTTAAATTTCAACGCCACAAAAGTCAAGTTTATGTCCTTTTTTATTTGAAAGTTCCCATAAAGAAATTTTACTTATCAGCATTCTACAAATATTAATATTTAAAATGAAATCTTGAATGCAAAACATGACTTTAATGCTAATCCAAAATAATTTAAAATGTTTAGAATAATTCATAATAAGTGGGATAAAGGAAACGCGAGTTAAGGAATGTATTTTTGCTATTTTTATTATTTATTATTATTATTCAATAGAAAAATTTAGTTTGCTTCTCAAAAGTTCTTGAATTGTGTCGCGAGCATTACAGAATCAACCAAAACTTTTCAAATGAATAAAAAATCTCCTGGTCAAACTAAACAATTCCCATGGTAGGTGTTCAAAAACTGCTGAGCTTACTAGCTAATGTGTTTGAAATTATACTAAACGTGTCTATTAAAGAAATATTTAATTTATTTTTATAAAAGAAGTTTGTTATAGAAATTGAATAAAAACAAATCTTAAAATGCGTTCCCCACTGTACCACTCTAACCCTACAATATGACACTAAACAGTCAAGACAATTTCTACATTTTGTGTTAATTTGAACAAAACATAGTTTAAAAAAAATATTTACAAAGAGTTAAATGTTAAAAAATAACAAATTAGAGCACAATGTTATCAAAGACGTGAACACTTTCAGCTTATCAGAAAGCTATGCTAATAGAAAACATACAAAAAAATACTAACCAAGTATAATTCATTCACATTACTTGTTGAAGAAATGCCCTAAGTCATGCAAATTCCACTCATATTCAGTTAATAAGTTAGAAGAAAAATTATGTAAAGTTTATATTAATTGTAAAATCAAAAACACTAAAATTTATCTTCTTTTTTTTTGCCTTTAGATTATATTGTTCTGGAAGTCTGGATATTATTTTCATAATTTATTATAATGTGTAATTGTAAATAAGTCTCCCTTAAATCTACCCTTACAGTTTTTTATTGGGGATGCTATGCATGGTACATGTTTGGCAGCAGCTAAGATTTCTTAATGCAACTCAATTAACTTTAGTCTTTCATCAATTTTGTGTTGCCAATTATAATTTTTAATACTTTATTTAATTTAGAGAACATCAGAATTTGTTTAATTTTGCCACTAAGCAATATATTTTGTTCAAGCTTGTTAATCATGAAAAAATATGGGGTGTAAATATTTTATAATTGGTTTTAGTCCAACACACTCAAGTGCTGGTCGAGTATTGACACTTCTGAGACCCACCTTGTCCGACTTGGCATGCCACATGCTTATCGTGCCATTTTGTTCGTGTGGTACATGTTTATCGTGCAAATTTGTTTGTGTGGTGGCAGCCAACCTTTAAGTGTTTTTGTTCGTGTTCTGCCATCTTACCTTAGCATAGCTTAGAAATATTGGTTTTCTTTTTTATCCCTTATTCTAAGCACAGAAAAAAAAAAAAATTTAGCAAGCTATCCTAATTATTTAGTAAGCTTTCGTTCAAAGTTTTTCAAATTAACCTAGGCATTTAGTCAACAGACCATTGGCTAAGTGCTAGTAAAGTTCTATATAATATACACATTACAAAAGTTAATAATGGATAAAACCAAATTAAAAATAGAATAATAGAACAATATCTTTTCCTTTTACCAAAATGGCCAAAATATCCATGGAAAAAAACTAGACTAACAAATATAAACAAAGTAGCAGAGTTTTTCTGACAGAATCAATAGTTAATACTATTCAAATAAAATATACCTCTGCTTCTAAAAATAGTATGTCACTCAATTTTAATTAGAAAAATAAAAACAAACCTATAAAAATTGTTCAAAGTGTTAACCCAGTGATCAAACAAATGTTATTGAAAGTTAAACCATTTAGAATATGTTTCAGAAGAATAAAAAGATACTAGAGCTAGTTCTGTGATTATAAAAGAATATAGTATGACTATCTTACAACCAATAATAGCATATTTGTATCTGGAAAAGTAAAATTACTACCGTTCAGAAAAAACTGAGGGTACAATATAAATCTTAATATAATTACAGTAAAATTAAAAAACCCTTCACCAATTTAACCTAATAAAGTATTTCTTGAATAAATCATCTTATAAAACTAAAGACACACATCAAAAACACTAAACACATATAGAAGAGCTATTTGTGAAAATCAAATGATTCACTTTATTCTATTTAAAAAGAAAATTAAAAATAGCTAGCAAAAAACCAAACCCGTGTAGAATTAAGATTGTATCTGCGTTTGGTAAATCTATGTTCGTTCATATGTCTGAATATGTTATTCAAGAGCCTTCCTGTATATATAATCAAATGCTATTATAAGGTAGCAGTCGTACCTCGACCAATTACAGTATGGGTCTGTCTATCTAATAAGCCAGCAGTATTCAACCATTTTTGTTTACATACCCCGAGATATAATTAATCTTTAATTATGTACTCACAAGTTGTCGGTGCTTAATGCAAGTTAAAAATATCTCACCAAATACATTTAAAATAGCACTGGCGTTCCCAGATCGCATGTCCTTACATCCTAGTCTCTTATGACTAACCTTAAATATGGCCCTGATTATTCAATGTTTATCATAAAATAATATATATATTTAAATTTTACGTCCCTTCAAAAATGTATTTGTGCATCCTAGATTGAATACCACTGTACCATAGTCTAACCAATCAAAGTAATCATACTACATTTAAGGGCAAACAAAGTATACATCTAAATGTTGGAAACAATCTCACAAACACTAAAAAATACTAGCCAAAATGCACAATAGTTCAATGTTTTTTAAAAGTCTGCATTTTAGGTAGGGCTGTGGAGTCAGTTAAAATGTACCAACTCTGGATTCAAAATAAAAACTTATAATATCATAACAATACTATATTTTGGTAGCTACATCATTTTAATTTTTTATTTTTTAATATCATTATCTAGGACCAATATTTGTAATTTGGCTCGACAAATTTACTAAAATATACATTCAATATGTAAAAAAAAAAACTTCCCATAAAGGAAATTATATTGCATTTTAATGCAGTAAATTTGTTGTTATTATATAACTTGGCAATTTATAAAGGAGTCTGAGCCAGAGAGTAGAAAATAGATGAGCCAGAATTGAAGACTTGGCATACTGACTCCACGGCCCTGATTTTTTGTCAAAAACCTATCCACTTCTGTTAACTAGCAAAAAGGTGTGATGCAGCAGGGATAGGCAATATCTTTGGAGTTTTAACAGTCAAAGAAATCACTTCTTGTGGACTGAATGTATGTGAGTCATCAACCTGGCCGGACTACGGCACTTGATGCCACAATACTTGCAACGTGTAGAATTAGGGTTATGCATCAGGTAGTGTTCCAATTTGTTTCGTACAACTCTTCCACACAGTTTGCAATGAAAGACCTTTGAATTTTTCTTGTCCGGACGATACAGATTTTTGTACGGGATTTTTTTTTTCCTTGTAGATTTGAGGTCTGATGATAACCCTAGTGCAAAGTTCTGGACATTTGATGATGAGTCTTTTAATAAATGATGAATGTTTATTGATGGCATACGAGCTGGGAGCTTCGATGTTGAGCCTTGGGTTAAACATTCTGGACTTGATGATGCGCCACGTGTATGGTATTGAGGGTTTGATGAGCGATTCTGTGCCGAGTTCTTGGAATATGGTGTTTGTGGGGTCAAAGTATGACTTAACAGGGTCTTAATAATTGGATTTTGAGTTAAACATTCAGGGCTTGAAGATTTTTCTCGTGTTTGATTTGACGGTTCAGTGTGTTCGGGACTTGGCGGATCTTGCCCAGAACATTCAAGAATTAAGGATGGCACAGATAATGAATGCTCTAGGATTGATGAGGTTCTAGATGCTGAATGTTCAATAGGTGATGTTGGGTGTGATGAGACACTCTCAGGGCTTGATGGTGCATCTTGAGCTGAACATTCCATAATCAACAATGGTTCTGGAGCAGAGTGATTATGGCTTGAAGCTCCAGAATCAAATACAATCCCTCCATCTGGCACGTTTTTGCGTGTTTCTTTAACTCTCTTTAAAATGCCCTTTTTTGGATCTAGTTTATTCCTTTGATGAGCTGGAACAAAGGAAAAATATTAGGCTCCCATTAAAAAAAATGCTTCATAATGTTCACAAGGTATTTTATAACTGACAAAATCCTCAAGCACTAAACCTACCTTTTCAAATCAGTTCATGAAGGAAAGATCAAACATACTAGAAATATTTCTTCAAATGCTGTAGTAGATAGAGATTTAACATAAATAATATGCATCCCAAAAGTTATTTAACTCCACAAAACAAAACCCTTTAGTACACACACACCCCAAATGCCCACAACCAACAAACATATGTTGATCTAATACATAACTACTATATTACATAAAATGATGCTAATAGTTCTACTTAAGTCACTGTAACTACTAGTTGTCATGTCAAAGGCAGTGAGACAAAATTTTATATGAGTTATTATTTAGATCTGTATTTGTATGATCAAAGATCCACAGCATGGTCATTATGACCAGTTTAGGGGTGTTGAACATACATATACATACCCAGGATAACATAACTAGCTGTTTCTAACTACAACTTTGGCAATCTTCTAAAAACTATATCTAAATTAGAATGAGGGGTGGCTGCCCCGATCAGATCCACCAACACTTTTAAAAAATAAAAAAATCTCTTTTTTTATTCTATAACATATTTTGTAAAAAAAACATTAATATGAAGTGGAACACAATTCTTTAAACAAAGTGATTCATTAGATTCGTTATGCAATATTCCAGTCCTAAGAGGATTCATTCCTCATGCAATCATCATGCTACCGTACCAGTGCTCGAGACTTCAAATTACTACATAAATATAAAACTGACATGGCCCAGACCCTCTCAGATAAACCCTGTCGTCCAGTGGAAGATGTCTCTCAGGGTAATTCCACTGCGAGCTTAACAGTAGCTAATAGGGATAAGAAAGCTTAGATGAATTTAATTTAATATGTTAATATGTGGTGATAAAAAATCATTACCGGCAAGCTTTGAGCTGACCCCACCAAAAATGAATATCATGCGCCGCCACGAAACTGTTAAGAACTAGACCCAAGCTGATAATGAGCAGAACAATTATACCATTAACAGTGAAAGTATATGAAGCAGGAAAATGGATTTAAAAAAAGCAAAATACCATTTGACTCAAGCTCCATTTGCCTAAGCTTTAAATAAGAGACAAATTTGAGAAGAAAAAAAATATATTGGATTGATAACTTTTATTAACAAATTTAGCTAAAATTTATTTTTAAATCTTTAAACATAAACAGTGTGTTACTAAAAACCTTGCTTTGACTATATTACAACCTGCTTCATAGATGAACGATCTAAAGGCATCGGTGTCAGAATGGCCTGCCAAAGACAGGGAGGTTGGGGTTCGAATCCTGGTTGGTGATTTACCTCTAAAATGCTTCCTTTCTCATTCCTAACTCATTAGAGTAATTATTAAATATGCCTCAACAGGCTGTGTTAAAAAAAAGATACCTCCTTCCTTATCCTGAGCTTGTGTTAGGTTAGTCCTTCATTTCCCCTTTCCCACTTTGGATATGATGGCTCAAGACTTCTTGCCCAGCCTCAAGAGAGTGTACGATAGCTAAACCTGCATTGCCATATCTGCTTTTCTTCCTTTTTCTGCTGAGAATGTGTTTTTTGGCTGATATCTATTCCCTCCAACATTGGCTCTCTAAGAGCCTGTAGTGGATTAATTCTCTTTACTTAGTCTACACCCTTGACCTTTTCCTAACACTATGACTTTTCCCGATTTTTTTTATGTTCCTCCTAACGTGTGACCTGGCGGTCTAGGGGTAAAGTGTCAAGACTTCTGTGTTGGGGGTCTGAAGTTCAATCCTCATTCCCGGCATAGATTTATCTGGTCGCCAAACCCTTCCTTCACCTCTGACAAGAGATGTATTAATCATAACTTGTGAATGTATGGAATGTCAGGCCTCCAACCTTGTTCGGATTCCACGTTAAACTGTAGGTCCTCCATTTCATCTCACATTCACCCTACCATTGCACATTAGCGTTAGTGCGTATAACCCGAACGAGTAGTAAGATGTGGTGCTGATGATGATGATATATTCCTTGACATTTCTCGGTTTTCCCCGACATCAAACAATTCCTTGACTTTTCCGCCTGTAGCCACCATGTCCTGTATTTACCAACCCCCTTATTAGGATACACTTACACCAGAATTTATTTGCTAGCAGATAGAAATAATATTTGATTAACCTATCCACTGAAGAAAATAATTTCTAACATATTATATATTAAGTCCGTTCACCGTAGGAATTGTCTTCTGAAAGGTCCTTTTCCCTACCAGAAATCTATTATATAGTAGGATATTGGTAGGAAAAAAGACCTTACAGAGAGTAATTCCTACCGTGAATGGAGTATAGGATGAACTAAGTTATGATATCGTTTTTTTGACAACATTTACAGATTGAGGACAATAATTTAGGGAAATTACTTCGGAACAACATTTCATTTGTCAGGGTTAATGAGTTTTAATGCTTAGAAACAATAATTTTAACTAGCAATAACAATATTATATTGGAGATTAGGAAATGAATAATCAGGAAATGCATGTTAATACTCAGTAGGTAAGTTGTTGACATATCACAAGCTTTCAAGGTATGTTAAACTCAAAATATAAAAAGCAACAATTTAACCGGTTGTTCTCCCCATGGGTGTGAAATGTGGCCTCTTAACTTACATGCCCAAAATATTTTTGTATGTTCCAAAACAAGGTGCTTGGGAAGATATATGCTCCAAAAAAGGGATGAGGATACTGAGGAGGGGAGGAGGTTATATAATGATAAGTTATATACTATTTACTCAAAACAAGACATTATTAGGATCATCAAATCTTGTATATTAAGGTGGACAAGACAAGCAGCACGAATGGGAGAATCTAAAGCCGTGTTCAGGGTAATAACTTGCAAACCCAATGGGAAGAGCTAGAAACAGATGGGAGGATAACATTAGAATGGAGCTGAAAGATAGGGTGTAATTAGAGTGACTTAATAGAACTATCTCATGATGGGGATAGTTGGCATACTATTATAAGTGCATCAACACATTTTTGAGTTCTTAAGTAAGTAAATATAACAGATAATTTATATTAATTTCACTGTATGTTTGAGCTTTTGTCATAAATTTAAACCTATGGCCGAGTATTTGATCCTAATTATAGAAATTAAACACAAATGTACATAGTTGCTCTCGATGAAGAGGTCAGAGTTTGATTCCTAAATGGGAGAATGCATAGTCAATGGGCTTTTCCTATTATCTTCCCATATAATACAGATGTATTTTTTCTTAGTTACACTCCTCACCCCCGTTAAAATTAAGCAATAATTTTGTGTCAAATGCACCATTGAAAAAAAAAACTTTTAGCATCTAACTTACGTAATATCTATCAAATAACATATGAAGCTTAAAGTGTCAGTATCAATCAAACTGAGAAATTAAATAATTGCTTAAAGCAGAGGTGGCAAGCTTGCAGCACGCGAAGGCATTTTAAGTTATAAGCTTGAGGTCAACGTTGATAAAATAAAATACAATGTGAGATTTGGCCTTGGTATCTTCTTGTAGGTTTGGTTATACACACATCTGTTAATAGACATTTTCAATTCTGAAACTAGGCACGTTCAGAACTGAACTCATAAGCATCTCAAAAACCTGGTTATTATTGCCTCTACAACAAACACAATCATTGGACAGCCTTTGACGCTCAATTATTATGTAAGCATCTCAGGGGAGATGAAAGGGGGTTCAAGCTTTGCTTATTTTTGCTGGGAGGGAGAGGAGGGCCAGAACAATGCTTACTTAAGACAGAGAGGGATGGGCAATAATGTTGCAGTGGCCCAGCCACCCCAAACGGATATATGATAATTAAAAGTGTCGAGACCTGGATTCAAGGACCTTGGTCATTAGATTAAAACTGGCTTTTAGAGTTTTTTTTATAACTATAATAATTCATGTATTCACTAATAATACTTTTTATATAATTTGAATTAAATGTAAATTAAAATATTTTTCAAACATAATTTTAGAACTTCTTTTTAATTCTAAATGTTGAATACAATACATTTAAATTAATTTTCAACAGTATTAATTTGAATATTTCAACCCAGTAATTTACACCTTTATGTTAATAATTACCAGAAATTTATAAATTGCATTAAAAATGATTGTTATTCCTGTGAAAAACCAACAAAAAAAGTCAACAATTATAACATAGTCAAAACGTGGTGTTTTTCACTTACAAAAGGCAACAGAAGGGGTCAACAACCACCAAAAAGGTGCTTTTTGTAATACTCGAATGTAGGTAACACTATGAACCTAAACCCTTTTTTTTCTTTTGATTGTGTGTTCCTTTAAAATACCGTAGAGATTCTTTCTAGTATTTTATTGTTTTACCAATAATACTATTATTACTATTGAAAATAAAAAATCTTACAATAACGAACTATGTTACTTTTTTTATTATCACTTTGTCATCCATGTTTTAGTTAAAAAAAAATTGATTCTTTCTGGAATGAATATTCTTGAAACCTGCAATTATTAACTCTTAAAATAAGTTATTTTGGTAAAGTTTTGTTTATTTATTATCGTTCTTATCTCCAGAATTTTAATTTAAGTAAACAAAAATATAACCAAAAACTCCTTTATCACTCAAGAATCAAATAAATACTAAGCTAATTAAATATATTTTAAATTGACCTGTTTTATTCTTGGTATATTATTAACAAAATATTGATGGCAAAAGTTTAAGTTTAGGGATACATCGACCAACTTAAGATTATCAGTGTGAATAGTAACACACAAAAAAAAAAGGTTAGTCACACTTGCTTTAGACTAAGGAGCTTGAAATCGGCAACACAACAATTCAATAATTATATAGCAAGCTGAAAATTGAGAGTTGTAGAATAACCAAAATATACAAATTAAAAGTCACATGTAAATGAAGATGAAAATAAAAAAAATCAACACATCAAAATGCAATCACACAAAGGCCTTTTAATATCAATAAATTAAATATTTAGTGCCACAATACAAATATGCATTTTACAAAAATGTTCAAACAGCTTAGTGAACATAAAATTTTTGGGAACAAATAAAAACATAAACTAATCCATTTAACCATAGTTAAAATTCCACAAGTTTTAAAAGTGCCAGACAGTAAGTACACAATAAATATGGTAACATTTTTCAGCTTTAAATGTAATGTTTACATAGGCCTAATATATACTTGGTAGACACCAATCCCATTGTACATTTTATGTGACAGTTATGGATGTATCTTGTCCAGTCTATTATCACTTTATTGAATGATTTATATATTTATTTCGATCGGTCCTATTTTGCTCACCACAATCCTTTAAGCAGTGTTAAGAGGCTGTTCCATACTTTAAATAATACAAGTACCGCTAAAATTTATTTATGAAATCTAGTAAATATATCAACTGTATCATAATCAGCTATGATTTATTATTAATATCAGCACTGGGTCTTATTACACATATGGGTTATAGGCACTTAAACTAATGTGTAATGGTAGGGTGATTGTGAGATAAATGGAGGACCTACAGCTTAACGTGGAATCTGAACCACAATGTAGGCTTGGCATTCTACACAATTACAAGTTGTGATTAATACACATCTTGCCAGAGGTGAAGGAAGGGTTTGGCAATCAGATAAATTCGTGCCGGGACCAAGGATTGAAACCTAGACCCCCAGCACAAGCTGTGATTTAAAAATAATAATAGTAAAAATAAAAATTGTATTTTACTTTAATATTAAAGAAATATGAGAAATATTTGTGTCTATAATCCCCATATCATCAAGAAGTTTTCAAACACTGGTTGAGTCGATTAGGAACATAAGCCTCTCAAACATATCTTTTCTCTCCTCCGCACTATCTTCAGCCCTCTCTGTCTTTTGCTCTTCTTCTTGGCCTTTACCCCTCACTTCAATATCCAACCTCTTCTTTGGTGTATTCTACTCCATTCTTCTCATATAACTTGTCTATCCAGTCTTGCGCTGGCTCCTCTTTTAACTATTTCTCTTGCCCTCCCATTTCTTATCTCACCTATTCTTATCACTCCTTTAGTACTTCTCAGAAATTTAATTTCACGGGCTTGAATTCTGCTCATATTCTACTCCTTCGTTACCACACTATTGTCTATGTATTATATTAAATTCAACAAATGTAGTTGTAAAAATAAAACTCACTTTTTACATGTCCGTTAGTGAAGGCTAATGAGCAATAAAAAAAATTGTTCAATAATAATTTACTTCTAAGTGTCATTTATCTTTGTTAATTCTCTGTGTGAAGACTCATAAAAACAGCTTTCAAACTCTATTCTCTATATATGTCTTGTGAACTGAGATAAACACCATCATGAGGGACATTGTGGATCTTACGGATGTGCAACGTAAGGCTGTCCAAGCGAGAGAATGTTTTGGAACACCGAGGGCAGATGTGTTGCTCCGGAAAGTGCACCAAGAAATGGTTCTTAAGGTTTATCACCATTTTGCCACATATTTTACAGAGCGCTTGCCTGTTATTTAGCCGGGTGTAGATCGAGAAGTGGCGTGGGGCGTTGTTTTCAACAATGTATTGCGGCCCTAAAAAGAATAAAAGTTATGTATAAAAATACAGTCATCTCAATTTGAATTTGTAAGTAAAATGTATAGCTAAAATGTTTTCAATTTACTGTATTAAATAATAATATGATACCATATCTCAATGTACAAAATTAATCGAGTAACAATGAAAACATTCAAATGTGACAAAAAAACATGATTCCATTTACAAAATTCACCATCAATCATAAGATGGCTAAGATTTAGGAAACATATTAAAATGTAGGCCAAAACAAACTACTTTATGTTGGAATAGTGATAAATCCACTATGGATTAATTAAATAACAACATTCACAAATACTAGAAAAAGAGAATTAGCATCGGAAAACAAATGAAATGCACCATAACTTACAATATTGAAACAATATCACAATGTACTACATTTAAAGTATAGTTGTGCTCTTCCATTTTTCATCGTATTTTCCCATTTTCGACAAAGAGCGCCAAGTAAAAACAAAATGTTGCATAAAGTAACATTTTTCTTCTTGATGTTACCACAAGTCATTACATAAAATGATAACATGATGCAATAATTTATTTAAAATTGTTTAATTTACTAGTGTTACAAATGCAAAACATGATTCATAAACAGGTTGACTGGATGAGAGATAAAGAGACTATTTGCAAATATGTGTATCTGTATTTCAATGGATTAACTCTTAATCGTCAATATAATCACTGGCATTAATCCATAACAATGAATCAAGACCTTAAATGTATAAAAAAATTGAGTTTTACAAGAATGTTCTAGGACCTAAATTGATATTGTATGATTGGTATAACCAAACAGACCCCCCCTCCTCCCCCAGCACACCGTCCTTTAACACAAAATATCCACAACAACAACAAAAAAACCTCTAAATATCAATAGTTGATAAATTAAAGCATGCTAATGGATAAAGAGTTTATAATACTACACTTTCAGCCTCATATTCATTGTACAACTAAGCTATGTGGTTCAACATGGTTTGATTGATTCCTGGGAATTGTATAGTGAGTATATAAAATAGGGATGAGTCATTCAATCAAACCTTTGAATTTTTGATAATATTTGATTTAAAAAAAAATCTAAATCCAATATTATATATATACATATTTTGTTGTTGTTGTATCCTAATGTATTATTAATGCTGAATATGATTCTAGATGTAGTAATTAAACAATTGATGTCATGTTTACCCAGATTTGTCATAAAATCAATTTTTATTCTCTTCTCTCTCATGTAATGATTAATTTCTCTTATTAGAAATTAATTTTAATTTTATAATTATTTAATAAAACAATTTAAAAAAAACAAACTAAATGTTGTCATTTTAAGCTGCTTTAGATCATTTAATGAGCAGGAAACTAATGCTGCATTACGTCTATCTCCCCTTGATAGCCATAACTTAGTTATTTAAGAAACTTTGTGGAGCAAGAAAAAGAATACTTACCCAGATGCTGGGAAAATGAACCATCGCATATGAACCTACTCTTTATTTAAATTTTGCTGTAAAGGTTCTTAACTTTTTTTTTATGTGTGTGAATTATCCCCTAAATTTAATATAGTATTCAGATTACCACACTATCTTATGCCGACTTCAACAACTATAATGTAGTTATTCATTTCAGCCCTGCACTATCTGTATCCGTCTAGTGATTAAGCGAAAAATATTCCTCTCATGATTTCAAACACATTGTTGCTATCACATGTTTAACCTCTCGAGCATGTATGTCTTCAACCTCGTCCATTTGTGAAGTGTGATGCAGTGTGTGTGACACTATCAGTCATCAGTAGTTTGTTATAAATTTACAGACTTGAACTATTGCACTAAGAAAATTAAGTCACCTTTAAGAAGGGTTTCAGTAACGGATGAAAGGTCATGCTTGAGAGGTTAGATCCATGGTTCCCCATCTTGTGTATATTAGTATAAGGTAGGTATTTTAATTACAAAGGATTTAAGAAGACTCGTTTCTTAGACAAACCTGTTTTCTGGAAGGTGAGATATATTGCATCGCTAAGCTGAGAAGATGGATGTGGAATCCGGGTTCAACTCTAACACTTATCCTTTTCATTGTCATCCGGAAAGCTATTGGATGTGTGTAGGCAAATTCTTGTAGACGCCAATCAAATAATAACATGTTGAATTTCTTACATACAAACAATAACTGTACGGGAGGCCAAGAAAAAGATGGGAGGAGCAGATAACAGAAAGTGTTTAAGTGTGAGGAGAAGAATGGACTGAAAGGAGTAAGAATGATAGAAGGATAGAGGAAGATGGAGGCATTTTACTAAACTGGCCCGGACACGGCTGGAAACAGATGATGATGACGATAATGATGATACTATTTTGTTTAAATGATTTAAGTTTTTTTTAGCACTGTGTCTTTCTACCTGATCAGGTTACTCATATATGTACTAATAACGCTATTTAGTTAGGGATGGAAGAAGGTTGAATTTAGAGAGTGTGTTATTGCAGTCTCGTGGAAGGAGAATGAAAAACCATCTTCAGTACACCCAACTGGGATTCTACCCCAATCTCATCTTTGGCAATCTAATCTATTGCGAAAGTAGTGCCTTATACGATGCGGCCACCGAAGCAGGTAATATAAAACTGTCATTTTAATTTGTGCAATGAACACAAGGCTAATTAAGACTTAATCTAAGGGTAAAGAATGAAGAGAGTAAATGAAAGAAATACATCCTCTTTGATGCGAACAAAAAATTTCCAATACTGATGACCAAGTGTAATGCACTTTAGGGTGCCCGGCAACCAGTGCAGTAATTTTGTTTCTGATGTAACTTACAAAGAGTATAGTTGAATCCCGGTTGGGTGCACTAAGACTGATTTTTTCTAAATTGTTTCCCTTTCTCTGTCTATTAAAATGTGGGTATATATCCTTTAACCTAGGGCTATTCAATTATCGGCCCGCCGAGCTTCACAGATTGTGCCGCGGATTGAAAGTCCAACTATTGCATCAATGGAGATGCGTCGTATAGCTCAGATAGTTTGTAGAGGTGCATGACCATGAACAGCCAGAGAGATCTTCAGTCTATTATCAGTGACTGGGTAGGATGTAAACCCAGTGTTATTCGGTTCTTGGCACCACCAACATCGTGTGTTCACAAGGGAGTGCAAGCTTACCCCTCAGTGGTTGTGTCCCCCATTCTAGACCCGTTATCCTCTCTCCAGGCGTCACATACATTGTGTGTTTACAAGGGAGTGCGAGCTTACCTCCAGTGGTGTGCGTCCCCCACTCTGGACCCGTTATCCTCTCTCCAGGCGCCACATACATCGAGTGTTTACAAGGGAGTGCGAGCTTACCACCCAGTGGTGTGCATCCCCCACTCTAGACCCGTTATCCTCTCTCCAAGCGCCACATACATCGTGTTTACAAGGGAGTGCGAGCTTACCCCCACTCTAGAACCGGTATCCTCCCTCCAAGCGCCACATACATCGTGTGTTTATAAGGGAGTGCGAGCATACCACCCAATGGTGTGCGTCCCCCACTCTAGAACCGGTATCCTCCCTCCAAGCACCACCAAATAAGGGCTGAGCTATACAACATATTCTTTTTGACCCTGAACAATGCCGGTGCCCGGCCGTCAGGGTGGCCGAGAGCGACTCACATCTCTTCTCACTTCCACCCAACAGCAGCTGATGTCTCACCAGTTGATATTTGCTTGGCTTATTATTCATGCATTATTTATAGTAATAGTGGAGTGGTTTGTTTGTAATTAGTTTCATTTTAAGTTTTCTAGGATGGCACTTTCTATTTTGAGCACCAAGAAAAGAAAACTAATGATAAAAATTAATTTCACTTAAATATATCAATATTATAAATAATATTAATTTACATTTCACATGCCCCACCCCCTTTTAAACTAAAAAAGCATAATCTAATAACGTACCAAGTTACTGCCAGATTGAATTAAATGTCTGGCCTGCCAAATATTATGATTTTTTGGAATGACCTTCTTGGATAACTAATTGAAAAGCTATACATTTATTGTGCCAAACATAATAAATGTAATTAAATGTGGACAGCTAAGATGGAGGTAGTGAGATATTGTGCAAATAATAATTTATTTCATAAAAGTTGCTATTATGCAAAAACTTAAATTTAAAGTTTAGTTAAAATATGTTTTCCCAATTATTGTACATGCTAGTTTATTGGATATAAATTTCTTTAAAATTTTGATGAAATTTTTATTCTTTTAATTTATTTAGTCTAAATTTATTTACAAAAATATCTAGAAATGTGTAAATAGGCCTACTACTATTAGAATCAACCGTTTTTTTTAAGTTATTCAAAACTCCATTTAAAGTTGGGAGATTTATTTATTCATCTACAAGACTAGAGTTTTTTCCAGATGTATACAAAATATTAATTTATTATTTCACTTTTCATTTTAGTTCACTCGACACAAACACAGAGTTTTATCAAAAATCTCACAAGAACTAAATCTGGGATTAAAATTTTCAATGATAAGGTTTAATCACAGGGCCCACAGAGCATCCTTCGGATGAAGTTTCCTGACGTGCAGCCTCATGTTGTCGGCCCGTGAGAATGCCGTGAAACATACAGGGCAGGTGTGTCTCTCAGGGAAATGAGACAAATAGTGGTTCTTGAAGTTTATCACCTGCTTTCCACAAATCACACACAGCCCTAAGCCTCCAGTTACCCTCTGGAAGATGGACGAGTAGGGTGCCTTCCCTGGACTTGCAGCTGCAAGATCTGAAACAGATGCATCAAGAGGAAAACTTAAAAGTTACCAATGACTTTAAAAAATATGCCGATAAAACCACATCACAAATGGGAGGGAAATAATATAAAAAAATTATACTTACAAGCATCGAAAAACAGATGAAATATATTTATATGTATATATTTTTTGGCTCTACTGAGAACCAAGCTTGAAAATGTGCATGCCTTCCACTTCAAAGGTTGTTGGATTGATCTCGGGCTGAGGAATGCCAAGTGGGTGATAGTGAAATGATTTCAAATGTAGGTTAAATGCTTCTTAAAATCAGGCTCGCCACTATTTCCTTACTACCAGATTTCCTGTGTTTCCAGATAGCTTAGATAGAAGAAAAAAAAAGTAAGAAAATTTTAATTTTTCATCAAAATTGACTAAGTGTGAAGTCATGTAACATAATATGTTTAAAACAGAATGATTTAAAAGTAACGGGGAAATAGTTCTGTCGCTTCAAAACCTTTCTTGAAGGGGCTATAAGACATGTAGGAAATAAATACGCTAATTCAAACAACTTTATTCTTTCGGGTAAATGTTCGACCCGCCTAGGTGGCGTAGTTGGCTAACAAGCAAATTTCGTGTTGAGTTACAAAACCGAGGACAGGGAGATCGAGGTTCAAATCTCAGTCGGGTGAACTGGGGGTGGTTTTTCCTAAATGGTTTTCTACCCTGTAAGACGTGGTGCTAAATTAAAATTAAAACAAATATCCGAGTATTTTTACCAAATTTTGCAGAATTTCCTGTGTTTTCGCCGTTCTCCTAGTTTTCCAGTTGAGTGGCAATCTTGAAAATTCAGCCGATTAAAAAAAATATAACTAATGTTTTCAGGCTTGAGGTAATAATAACCAAGGAAATTGACAACTATACAGCCTCGTATATAATGTTTTGTTTGTTTATTTCAGTTTTAAATAGTGGGGTTCAACTCTTTCAAAGCCTATTCAACCATATTACCTGTTCATAACTATTAGGTGTTTGGTAATTTCCTTGACCCCTCTGATGAATTGGTTCTCGTAGTTTGAAATGTTTGCAATAGTCTCGAAATCTTGGGATATAATATAATGAATGGTTGGCGTTGAGGAAATGCTCTGCAATGGCGGACCTCTGGCTCATATTCTTGGGCATCTCGAATGTGCTCCTTTATCCTGGTAGTGATGATATTATTTTCACAACATGACTCAGAACCGAAAATATTTGTTTGGATTCAAACACCAGCTACATAAGCCTTTAAAATAATGTTTACACATATAATTCACAATGGTGAATATTTGTACTCTCAATGTGGCATGTAAGAAGAGAGTCCAATGTTTCAAGTAAGAAAATTCAAATGCCTCAAAGTACCCGCAGTGGTGGGCACGTGAACTAAATGTCAGGCCCATCTATTCTGGTTTGGAAATCATGAGATTGAGTTTTGATTTCCATCTCGGAGTAGGCTTACTTATGGTGATTTTTCCTAAACAGTTTACCACTATTTTTCATGCAAATGTGGGTAAATTTTCTATAAAATTATCTCTTATCCCTCCCTCATTAGCATAATTAAAATGTGTATAGCCCAACTGGATGGTAGGACGCAGTAAAAAGAACACCACCTCAAGTTAAGTAATCATGTGTATATTTACTTACTCCATGGCATAAGGAACTCAAACGTTAATCGCTGCATTTACCAAAGTACACCACCCATGCCCATCTTGAGCTCGTTCTATCCAGCCCACCCACTGCCTGAATGAGTATGCATGTTAACTCGGGTTACCAAATTATTATGTCATTCTGGATTCCTATGTAAAAGTACAGTTATACTACATACTATGTGTGTTTAAAAAATTCATATATGCTTCGGTGGTCACACGGTCTAAGGTGCTATTCTTAAACTATACTAGACTTTTGATGACAGGAATATCGAGGATTGAAGCCTGATCGGGTGGTTTTTCTAAAATGGTTTTCCACTCTCCCTCCACACAAATGCGAGTACACTTAATCTATTTATAGCCTGCCTAAAGTATTAAACATAATTAGTACATAAGTGTATAAGCTGAATTGTTAGTAAGATGTGGTGCTAAAAAAAACATAAAAACTCAGTCTAATTATAACTGTTAGGTAGTATTTTTTTAATGAAATTCACTCAAGATTTCATTATTACACAAGAGGTTTAATATTGTGATAATTAAAAATAAAATTTATAAATATTTGATGTATTTAGGTAGCCAAGTTGTAGGTTGACCCGAGTCCAGGATACAAATTTCGAAGGATAAATCTGAATCTCTATGAATAAAGCCCATATTAAAAAAGAATTAGCATAAATAATTACATTTTGAATAAACTCAGAATTAACTAAACAAAAATTTGAATCAAAAGCTACATGGTCTAAGACGTCACACAAGCAATATACTTAATTGCCAGAGACAAATAGATTGGAGGATTTTAGTCCCAGCTAGATTTAATGAGGATGTTTTTCAAAAATGTTTTCTTACTCTACCTACAGACAAATTTGAGTACGTTTATTCTAAATCTTACCTTTCTCATCTTAACCTTATTGGTGTAAGCATGTGGAGGGACCTAACATGTAATACGACTCAATGCACAGTTATTTTTATTGTGCACCACATTTTACTACCTGCTCAGGTTCTTTACATTTAATTTAATTTAAACCATTGTTTGAATCAAATTCAATGAAGACATTTCCTTTGTATTGAGAGCAATTTATATCAATTTCCTTGAAGATTAAGAAAATCCTGATCCCCCCCTCCCGACAATTATAAATTTTCACCACCTTTCTGAGTTTTTTATTTTTTTAAATGTGGTCATCCTGATTATAAAATACATCCATGTGAAAGAGCGTAAACTGATACCAAGAACTTTATGTATTATATAGTTCACTCAATTATTCAAATGTTTACTACTATTGTTAGATACATAACTAGGGGAAGATAAATAAGAAAAAATAAAGGCTGAAAGAAAACAATAGAGAAAATGTGTGTGTGAGAGAGAAAGAAAACAGATGAAAGAAAAAGAAAGAGGAAGATATAAATAAAAGAAAGAGAGGAAAAGGAAGCGTTAAAGAAAAACAAAAAAAAAAGAAATAAAGACAAGAGAATGTGTGTACAATTTAGGTTTGGTGATTATATTTGTGTTAAATACTAAAGAAAGAAACAAAAATAAAAGGAGACATAAAGAGGGAGAAAGGAAGAGAAAAAATATAAATAGCAATAGAACAATGATAGGAAGAAAGAAAGTGAAAAGATAGGAAGGAAGAAAGAAATAGAAAATATAGAGGAAAAGAGAGAAAGAAAGAAAAAAATAGTAAGAAAGAGAGAAAAGAAATAGTGTGTTCAATTTTTGTTTGGTTGGAAATTTATTTGTGCATTTTCAATCTCGATAGTATCAACTTGTATAAAGTGGTGTATGTGTTGATCGCTGCTAGATCCCATTATAACATGGTGAATAGATGACGTATAATTGAATACACACAAGGCAGATATGGTAGTAGAAATATTTTATACTTTGAGAAAAGTTTATAATATATTTATTACTATAATTTGAGAACCATTGATTCAATACATTACATCTCACATGTTACAACTAAGTTGGGTACTATTCCTTTCAGAAAGCACACAAATTAACTACCTTGTGAATCAATGAGTTGATTTTCAATGACAATTTTACCAAAATGGTATTTTATACAAATAATCTAAATGTGTTTACTAGTTTTTATTTAAGCACATAAAAAGGTACATTTATTAGGCTGTAGAAAACTAAACTCTTTTCAAACACATTAGTCTTTACTTTACAAGTAAAAGAGTTGTTTACACTGTGGATAAAAATTTGTAATTAACCTCTCAATCTTCTGAAGAATAAAAATCACATTGTGTTTCCAAAAGTCTCATTATAAGGTTGGAAAGGGAAAGAATTGAAAATATTTTAGGTTTAAAACCCCAACTCCTTCACTTAAATGTAGTCTTTTTTGTCCTTTTCTATAAATTGTCAGAACATTATGAAAAAATGATCATTAAATAAACACTTAGCCCTCGGCACTCTGAAATATAGTCACAAATAAAAAATGGCAAATCATATATTGCACACAAAAATTGTACACCGGAACGACACGTTTCTATTTAAACCAATTGATCAAGGAACTAACTCGTAACTCGGTTTCGCGAATACTTTGCTATTTCAACATTGTGTACGTGGCGGAGGTGAGTTTTCAGTTTGTCGATACGTGTGTACACGGCCGTGCAATATGTGCACCTGTGCGTGCCAGGGTAGTGTGCACTAATGTGGTGCCATCTGTTGCTGACACACTTGCCACACAGAATGCAGGTGTACAGGCCGGGCGTGAACGGGTTTGCTTGGAAATTGTCTTCGTACGTTCTGCGGGAGGCGGCATAGCCTGGAAGAGAGAGAGAGATACAGGCTTCAATCTTTTATAAAATAGAAAAAATAACTATCACAAAAAGAAACCAGTCTGCTCTCTCTCTCTCTCTCTCTTTATTGTGAATTACTATTCACAGTTCTCAAAGATTTGAAAACATTAAAAATACACTAAACTATTAAGACGTGTGTCATAGACATTCATATTTCCAAATATAAAAATGACACATAGACATGAGAATTTAATCGTTGGCTTTGTGCACCGGTGCTATACCAAGGTTCATACCTTGTCCCGCCTTATTCTTCACTTGTTATGAAAGTCAAAATCTGTATATGAATAAGTAAAAGCAACATAATTTTTTTTTAAAAAAGCTGGAAACTTTTACAATAATTCATCAATTAAATAAGAATCAATCATGTTTGTAATGTCATGATACTAATAATGATACAGAAGATCCCTTGTACCCGCAAAAATGGTTTTTAAGTCAGAATGCCTACACCATCACCACACTTAATCTCTTAATCATGGGCATAGTGCTATCATCATCATCATCGTTATCGGCGAAACAAGAATAGAGAATAAAATACTAAGTACACTGTAGTGTACAGTACACATTATTATTATTACTACTTTATTTAGTGTTGGTAATGTCATGCTGTGAATAATTTATAAATTAAACTTTATCCTATTTACATATGTATGTTACATGAATATCATGTTATATAATGGTTCAGTACTATCCAGGGTTTCCGGGAACCGCGGTAGATCTAGGAACATATTACCTGTGGATATGGAGGCGCCCTACTCTACTTACGTATTCACAATCTACTTGTCCACAATTATGCAATTATATAGCTCTACTCATTTCATTTATTTAATCTCAAACGATAGTTATATAATTGAATAGACCTACTTATTAATATCCATGAGCCAAATAGAATCCAAACAAGGTATTGGTAATTTTGAAAGAAGTATTCAAAATAGTATTCTAAGTAATAGTTCTTATTTATAAGTGAATACAAAAATTATACCATGAACCGCAAAATTCTGTTATTTTGTATAACCCAAATATATTGTTCAACCATCTTAGCCTTTTATTTGACAAGCCCGCCTTAAATGGATATTTAAAATGATTGTGTCGATTCAATGAAAAAATCCTGATAAAGATATGATTTAACTATAAAAAATAAAACTTATTTGTGGCTTGTATATATTTAGCTTAAAATATTTACAAGTTCTACTAGATAATCCGTTTTAATATGAAATATTTAAATTGGAACTTTTGATTCATATTTAAATTTTATTTAACAAATATTTTGGTTTTATCTGCAACATTATGATAGTGGCATATCAATATATCAAATGTTGTTCCCACACATATTTTTTTTAACTTCAGATGAATATAAAAAAAAACCTGTTTGGTTTTGGGCAGTCAGTAAGAAATTAATGAAGAAAATTGTGCAAGAATTGTGGCACTACATCCCCACTATAAAATTTCTTGAAAAATCGACGTCTAGCTGGCAAGAGAATATGACTTTTTTTTCATGATGCCATTTTAATTTGGTTTGGTTTCAATATTGGTATATGTTTTTTAAGAATGTTATATTATGTACATCTAAGCTTTGCAATGTTTGAAGGGTAAATCCTGAAATAATAATATTCACATCTTACAATTTTTTCAAGCATTTATATTTTGCATATCAATTGCCACTTGGTATTATAAATCTGAAGATGATACTATAATATCAGTAATCATTAAAGTAATGCAATTTGTGTATTATTTCATGGGATTTTAAAGAGTAAGACTCACTAAAATAGTTTGTATTTACAAAAATCAAGCATAACATCATTTGCTTAGATAAATGTTCACGTGTCAAATCAAACAAGTTATGTACCTTAACTGGTTTAGCTAATGCATCTATATGAGTTAGATATTTTCATTCTAAAGGTTTTAAACACGAATATTAAAAATACCATGCCAATAAAAAAAAAATGTATATGATTGTGTCTGAGAGCATCAAGACCTTGAGAGTCGGGAGCTAACAAACACACCACATCGAGAGACTATATGGTTGGTATCCCACTTGAGTCTGATTTTAGTATAAGAGTGGTGCAAAATAAAAAAAGTACAAATCATTAATTGTTCATTTTATTGTGGTCTCAGGTAATTATAACCCGTATTTGGATTAAATGACTGTAAACACATTAATAAAAATGACAATAATAAATTGTTTCACAAACCCACACAGGGTTTTAAAAATGCAGTACGACCCAAAACCCGTAGATGTTGTGAGGAAATGAAAGGAACGATCAACACAATATTACACATGACCACACCACATGTGACCAGATTTACTAAACCTTGTAAAAACAGTTACATGATTTTAACAAAAAAAAAATTCAACATGGTATCACACAGTTTCTGAATACCTTCCATAAATAAAACAGTTTTACACAACATTAAATACGATTTCAAAATAAAGCTTACTTCCAAATATGTATGTGGCACTTGAACACCATCCACAGTTTCCTACGTAAGACGGTTTAACAGATATAAAATATAAGAAATAACAACAAAGAGGAATTTACAGTGCATGCAATTTACCGGAACAATCGACTATGGTGCAAAAAGCCGGGCTTAATAACTGTATTATTATCGCGTACAAAAACATTATTTACTATGAAGTGTTTATTCAATACTGATCAATTTTCTGTTGTGTTATGGTCGTGTCAGACCAAAAGCAACTAGAGTTGTTCATTCATTTGTAAAAAAAACTATTTTTAAAGGCAGATTTAAGAGATGGTTTCTTTGATGTATCATTTGATGGATGTAAGAGGGATAGAGGGGAAGTAGGGTACCAAAACCTGTATTTAGATTGAGCTTTCCAATAACTTTTTTTTATTATTCTGAAACATTTCACAGGAGCACTTGATTTCTCCCTTGTCTATTACCCGACTTCACTTTTACTGTTATCAAGTCTGCTGGGGAGAACAACATGGATCTGTTCTCATGTCTGGCCAAACTTTGTGGTGGATTAGGTTTTATGGATACTTATATATCAATAAACATAATTAAAGCATAAGAAAATGTAAATATGATTCATACTTGTGGAAACAAAAAAAGTGAAAATTCTAAAAACTTGATAAAAATCACTTTAGTTTAAAATAAAAACATATTAATTGATATATTTGATCAAACATCAATGAAAATGATCAGATTTATTCACTAGGTCAAATCAACAAACACTGACTTCCATTTTTATCCACAACCCGTAGAATTTGTATAGTGTTTGTATTCATAATAAAAAGTTGTAAAGAATTTGTATTCTTAGAAAAAAAAAAAGTAAACATAATATAAAAATGTATTTAAGTTTTGGTACATACCTTTATTTCCAAAGATAAGAAGCTTCTTTTAATCTCTAAATGGATGATGGATGGCTTTCTTTTTCGACTTCTCATGATGCAAAATATATGCCGTAACGTATTCACAAAGTGTCTCACAAATATATACAAAATAAATTATGTCGTGTAAATCAACACTAAGTGTGCCAGTAACTAAATATAGCATTTTAAAATATATAGGAACAAACAAAATTGTTACTGTCTCAATTTATGCCTTGCTTCAGCATTTTATATTTGGTTAATAAAGTATGTAAAAAAAGATTGCAAACATTAAACCAAGTCATGTTCTTTTGAATCATGAAAAAGTCTAAACTAATATTTATAAAATATAGTTTGTTTAGACTGGGTTAATCTAAGGAACTTATGGATGACATTATCAGTTTGCTAGAAAAATATTGGAATATAGTTTATAATTAAAAATATCAACCCAATATTAAGCTTTTTTTTTCACCATTATAATAGCCAACCCACGACATTCAAAATTTACAGGTGTAATATTTTGCCATGCCTTGGTTTTCAGCTATGATTGTTTATATTTCAAAATTACTTCCTGTGTGTCTTTCATGTGGGTTAAAGTGAGAAAAACTATGTTTCAAAGAAATGTGGGCCAAATATATAATTTTTTAATTAATCCAAGACCTTAATTCAATCAGTAGTGGAAGAGTTCAATTTTTGGATAAAATCTGAAAATGTATTGCCATGAAAAAGATTTGTTCCTTTCACTAAATTCTAGATTAAAGAGATGGCACCAAAAAGCTTTGTTTAATCTATGATTTTAAATTAGATAAGCCAATAGTGGATTTATCGGCATTAAAGGTGCAGAACCAAACCATAAAATCAGAACATACAGTGGTGTCTTGCCCTTATTAAGTACTCAATGAGAACAATTGAGGATAATTTTGCTCAACTTTTAGACTTTTCCCTATTTTATACTCTATTGAACGTCTTTATTGAAAATTATTTATGCAGATACATATTTACATTTTAAATAGTGATTTTTGCCCCCATGAACCAACAAAGACTGTATGAAAATTAACTGCTATTGTTCTAAAGAATGTGTTCAGGTTTAAAAAAAAAAGTATGCGACATGCATACTGTGTTGCAATGGAACTAGGTTATATGTAGAGATAATGTAAAATTTAAATTTGTTATAAAATGTTCCATAAAATGAATACCAAGTTAAAATAGAGGTGTATTTATGGGTGCATAAAAAAGTGTTGAATTACAAAGCATTTTTGTTTTCACTTTAAATCAAAATACAAATTATGTTTTGAATAATCTTCTCTTGACTCAATAGGATAGAATTTTAAAATATCGACCCAACCAGGAAACAAGCCCAACAACATATTAAATGGGCAAGTAGTAGTAGTAGTAGTAGTATAAACCAATAGGAAACATTTATCAGGATTAGTAAAACAAAACAACCAGTAAATAAAGATAACCTGAATCCACAAGCGTGTCTAGGCCTATAATATGAAGAACAAGGTGAAATATTTCTTCTAAACATTTTTAATCACTAAAATGCCGAGATGGGCCGAATCTTATATTTCTCAAATACAAATCTTAAATTTTCTTTCGAATCCTTGAATCCAAATCCTTGAGCTTTAAAAATGTAAAATTTATGTTAAAATGAAAATGTTTAAAATAAAAAAATATATACTTTTTTTTGCCACTGGAAGATGCTCTTTATATTTGTCATGTATATTACATAATATAAAACAAAGAGAACGCCATTTTAGTATATTAAATATAATAATACAATTTGATCCTTTTTTGAGATTTCGTTATTCTCCCAGCTACTCGAGTCTATATAATTCCTTTTACCGTTTGCTTAAAATTGTTATAACAAGATCTTCATAATTGTATAAGACTAATCTCTCTTAGGATGGGGTCTAAGGGGACACGAGAAAGGGCCAGTGTTTTTGCTGTTTTTACGGCAATTTTTTTTTAATAAACAAAATATTGTTCCAATACAAACATAATGTTTAATTTATTTTCTTCGCATGGTAATATCAATAGTTACTGAATATCTAGCACTATCACGGTGGCATTATCTAACAAACCTTTTTAAACAAAGACAAAAAGTTGCCATTAAATTCCAGGACAATTCCTTGACAGTTATTCGAGAAATTTTGAGGTCACCATGTGGAGAAAATTAAATTCTATGTTTGTACTGGAGCATCATGTTTTGCCATAAAAATGCAAAAACACTTACCTTTTCTCAAGTAACCTTCCATTCCACCTTAATATTTGAAGATGTGAGGGATTCAGGAAGTTGAGGATTCGGGCATCCCAATCTCTATTGAAAAGGTTAAAATGCATCAAATATCAAATATTAATTACTTAAATTACATTTACTTGAGGGGGTCTTTTTGTTTTGTTTTTTTAACTTTTCCTAAATGAGTTAAATAAAGTATTTAGTATCAAAGTAGAATCAAAACATGAAATTGTTTTTGTTGTTTTACAGCCACATATTTAAGCTATTCAAAATATTGCAAAAATCAAGTATATTCCAAGAAGAAAACTTTGTTATCAAATTGAAAGAAGACAACATGAGCCACTTTTTGCTGAAAAAAGCTCATAAATGAATAAAATAACATAAATATAAATGTACTGTGAGTTGAACATATTACTAATTTGAAATAAAGTTATGACGTTAATTGATTTTATGATAAATTAAAAAAGTTTATTTCAAGGTACATAGTCTATTAAATTTGCCAGATCAATCAAGGTCATTATTATGATTATTAGTATTATTACAAATGTATTTAATATATGTACTCAGATATGCATGAATAAATTATGGGAAAACTACATGTGTAAAACCACATTAAATGAACCCAGCAAAGATTCGAACCTAGAATCCCCTGGCATTAGATACCCAGTTTAGTGCAAGCCTGCTGCATTAGCATCTAGTATGTAGACAAATACAGAGCATATAAATGTAAACCTTATAGGTACACAAACTTTGTTATATGCAGCTCAAAAACAAAAGTTATAGGTTATCCCCCACAATTTTGGAGATTCAAGATTTGGCATTACATGCTGAATTTATCCTCTTATTCCTTAAAAACATATATATATATATATCCTCCCCAAATAAAAACACAGTTCCATACTTAAGCTTGTTTTGACTTTAACAACACACTGTGTAGATATATCTGATTTAACTCTTGTTAACAAAGGAATAGAATAAACAACTTCACATAACGTGGCAATGTGAAAATTATTTAGCTCCTCCAAAGCTTGATGTCAGCAAATGGTGGCCATAACTAAGGGGTAACATGCACACATAAAAGAGACAAAAAAAGAGAGAGGGTTTTCTTCCCCAAAAGAGTAAGTTTCATCACCTCAAGAGGAAAAACAACTGTGCAAAGTCTTTAGAATGTAATAATTGTATCATGCTTTGTTAATATGTATAAAACATTGCCTCAGTCTAAAAATATTTTCGACCAAAATTATTTACAGTAAAGTATAGAGAAAGAAATTGTTAGAAAAATCACCAGTTTAACTCCCACAAACACATTAAACATGAACCAACAAAAGAACACCTTCACACTATGCCAGGGTAAAAAAATAGCATGCTCAGATGGCACATTTATTTTTCATTAATGATTAAGTAGTGTGCAGTAGTGAGAGTGCCAAAAATTAATTTAGCATGTAAATTTTTAAAAAACAACACAATTTAACAAAAGCTTTAATAGATTTTGACCGAAATAAGAAAGTAACCAATTAGGAACACCTGATTGAGATTACAAAACCGATACCCCCGCCAACAGCAATCATGTATGACACGAGTGACGCTTTAAAACATTCGCCACCATTGCAGTTAAGCAAATATTTCTTTTAGCTTCGCAGCTTACAACCAATTTGTGTTATATTCTGATTTACCAATTATGCTAATGTACCCATGTACACTAGTGTATCCAAATTTTCCCGGAGGGAGAATGGAAAATAATTTAGGAAAAACCACCCTCAGTACACCCGACTGAGATTAGAGCCCCAATCTCCCCATTATCGGCAGGCCAGTCTATTGCGATAGTGACACCTTAGACCATGCAGCCATTGAAGCAGGTAAATAGATATTTAACAATCATCATAATAATATGTGAATCACTGGAATTGAGTGTATACATCCCAAGTACAATGTTGTATTGTTTTACTAAGTAAATAAATAAATGATGTCCTATAAGTCTAGACATATAGGCAAAGGACAAAAAGAACAAACCAAACACACCTAAGTGTATTCTGTGAAAATCAAAGACAGGGATAATCTAAAGCAATGCATTATGGACTGTTGCGCAAAAATTAATGAGGATACAGTGCTAATGGACTGAGTTCATAATAATTTTGCCCGCCGAATCAAACTATGCACTGTTAATAAGGAACAACATGTTGAACATGTAAAACCAAGAGGATTGAATAAGAAGAGTGCATCAGTAGAAGTTGTTCTATAGATGTGTAAGAGATCCGCTATGGAAAAGAGACTCAGTGGATTTGAATATTAAGGAAGTGTTATACAGGGCGTACTTTGTATCTATTGTCACGCATATACATGGACATTGAATGTAAGAGAGAATATGAGAGTGTAGGTTACAGGAATTAAGCGTACGAGGAGCATGTTAGTTGCCACAGGGAGAAACATAATAAGTAATAATGTTATCCAGGAGTATGAGTACAGGGAGTACACAAGAAAGTAGAAGAAACAAGACTGAGATGGTATGGTCATGTAATGAGGATGGGAAAGGAAAGAAAATTAAAGTGAATGATGTAGATAAAATATTTAGGAAAAATACCACAAGGGAGGCCAAGAAAGAGATGGGAGGAGAATATAACAGTGTGCAAGTGAGAAGAAAAGAATGGAAGCAATTAAAGGAGGAATAATAATGGCTTAGGGAGAGATGAAGATGGAGGCATTTTACTTTACTGACCCAGCCACATGTTGGAAACAGTTGATGATTATAGTGAAACTAAGTCTTTAAAAATGTGAGTAATATTATTCAATAATTAGGGGTTGATACACGCACCAAAAAGCAACATCCTAGTGTTGAAGTAATTAAATACTTTAATAACGAGTGAGTGTGGATCTAGAAATAATACACGTAGCAAGAGTTTGAGATGGCATAGTAGTGAAGGTATCCCATGAACCACTCCTATTTCTCAGTTCTCACAAATTCCAAAACATATTGCACCAACCAAAAAACTAAAATAAATTAAAATAATTGTAATTAGTCAAAATGCAACACTTACCTTGGATTTTACATACAATTCATATTGTGTTAAAGTTACCTTTTAAAATATATCATAAAATTAAATAAACAATTTTTCCTTGTCTTTTTATACAATTGCCAAGAGCTTAGATTGAGTTTCTACAAAAAATAATAAATAGTTATTAGTGCACGCAATGAAACCATTTTTTAATTATAAAAACCTATTACGATCAGGAAAATAGTTAAATTATATGCATACAAACAAGTACCATTAAGTTAACTGTCAGTAAAAATATTATTTCTTTTCATTAACTAATTATTCTATTAATAGTGAAAATAAATTAATAGGCCGGCATTTGATTTTTTTTTGTATTAAATAAGAATAATAATAATACAAAAAAAATCGAAGAAGCACCCCAAGTTAAAAGATTTATTTAATTATTGATTAAATAAAGACTAGAACTTTTTTTTATTTATGAAAGTTAACTTCAGAGCACATTATATGAATCAAGAAGAAACAAGAACTAAACATTTGTGAGGACTGAGATGTTAAAACACAATGCTATAGACAGTTCAATATTTGTGGATATGCACAATGAGGGTGTAAATTATTATCTTTACTTTGCGTACAAATATCAATACTAAATGTCATACCTATTGTTGAATTGATTTATATGAAATATTTTTGAATCTAAATAATTTTTATTTAAATCTTGGCTTCTAATGAGGCCAGAAAATTAGTACATAAATGTGTTTAAAAATAAAGTATAAACATTTAAATTATAATAAAAATAACTATTTTATATTTTAAGACTGGTAGTATCAATAGACTGGACACTTTTCACTTATGCACATCCACATATATAAATGACACAACAAAAAATGTGTGACCACACAAAGATATACTGAGTGTGACAGCGAAAAATATTTGTTCTAAAGCATCAACAACAAACAAAAATCTCTTTATTAAATTTTATACCACACACTTGTTTGGTTATGTCATCTCATCTGTATTAAAATATTCTCAAGTTAAAGTAATTGAAAATTAGAAAGGAAAATGTTAATAAAGACAATAGCCAAAAATTAAAAGTTTTGAGAATAAAAGTGAAAACCACGAAGAAAAAAAGAAAGGTTAAGAAATCAAATAAAATTAATTTGCATTTCAAATTTATAACTTTGAAATTATTTTTATTTTCTTAAAATATGTAAGTATACATTTAGTAATATGATATATTTTATCAACAATTGCTTGAACTAATCTTTTGTGTGGTCACAGTGACAAATCCAAAGCATTCCCTCAACAATTGTCTAGGCAACAAATAATATAAATTGATTTTCCATGCCCTCCTACGCAGTAATTTGTAATATAGAGCTGCTATATTAATATCATAAGCATCTCTGTAGGCTTTTATAATAATACATTTATCCTAGATGACATTATGGATGGTAAAAAAAAGCAATACCGATAGTCAAACATGATTATTAAGATATACTTAGCACCACGTCTTACTACCCATTCGGGTTATACGCTAATTATTAAGAAAACTTCTAGCTGCGTGAATGTTTAGCCAAGAAATAGGTATAATAATAATAATAATTATTGATTTTACAGATTTTTAATAAAAATAAAATTATTAGTAATTGGGATTGTGCTTATGGTGAATTGTAAATCCTTATGTCATCTTCATAGCATTTGATAGGGAATAAATTATTACTTTATCAGAATTTGGCACAAGTGTCTCTCAGATCTAAAAGATCGCCAGGCCTTAAAAAATTATTATTGCTGTGTGACACCCTAAATAGAGGTGCAAACTAATAACAAAAAAACAATGGTTCTGAGTAAGTGTTCAAATAAAGGAAATATTTTATGCCCATAGATTTAAATAGTATTAATAATCCATCAACCCTTAGACAATAGTGGCCTACCAAAAGTTTGGGAGAGGATATTAATTATTTACACTACCAAATATAATATTTAAGTACCTCACAAATTGTGAAATATCCTATCAACATTGCTACGGTGAAAAGTAAAACAAAGTGTAAGAATTTGTTTGACAAATATGGGATTGATTGCATTAACTTTAAAATGTTACTTTTATTTGGTACTCAAAATTAGGATTATTATATTTACTTTTAACATGAATTTAAGGTTCCTAGTATAAATAACTAAGTTTTTTTTTGTAAAATATAAACTTTTGAGAGACGCCAAGCCTATGACAGATATACAAATTATTGAGTCGCACATGTTCACTGAAAACCAAAAACAGAATCCGAATTGGGTAGAATTGGCTATTGTAGCATAGGAATTCATGCGCTTACAAAAATGTATACTGACACATGAAACTTTGCAAAGCAAACTACAAATAGCTAATAATAATAAAAATAGTAATTTTTTTGGGGAGTGAGCAAATAAATATTTTTGATTGTCGCTAGGGTGTTTTATAAGTGATGTAATGTCAAAATAGATCAACACCCATGCGGTTCATTAAATGTGTTGTTTCAAAATGCTTCACCTCATTAAATGCAGCTGTTGACCTATGTTTAGTAATGTAGCAATGAATAGTAATTAAGTTTTTTGTGAATAATGGTTGGCTTTCACAAGCTGGAATTATTTCAACATACTTAAGGGAGGACAAAGCAGATCTTGTAGTTGATCTGTGTCTAATCAATTGAAAACTTTTTCACTCTGCTTTTGTGAACGTATGAATCCAAAGTTATTAGTAATCAATTCTATGTGTTATTTTGTGTGTTGAACAGTAAATGATTTCAAGATCAAAGGATAGAAATAGTAACCGCCCAAGGCCAGATTCTGCCACACTATTTAACGCTAAAAATATTAAGATTAACTGCACATTAAAGTGGCTCCATAAACTTCACAGGTTCAATGGCTATTCAAAAGTTGAGAACTTTTCACATTTTCCCTCGTCTGATAATGCTTTATATGTTGAGGAAATGCAAAAAGACAAGGCTTGTCTTACCATCAAGTCCGTCGAGAGCGTCCTGGGAGGAAGTCCCTTGGTCATGCTCCCCAGGGTCTATGGCGCTGGACAATGAGTTTAGGTCGTTGGGATGAAGTAGCCCCGTGGGGCCCACCTACAAACAAACACCCAACATACTTACATCGTGAGGTATTTTCCCAAGCACACATTATACATGCCCAATAATGCTTCAAACTTGTATAAGTCAGAACATGATACAATTTTTTATTTTTTTTTGCAACACCTTGTAGAGTCTGATTTTTACACACACAGTTTTAAGATGGTTGGTATAATTTCAAATACAAAGTAACAGTAAAAGTTAGAAGAGTTGGCTCAAAATATTTAGAATTATTTTTTTTATTGGAGGTATTTACATGCACTTTCTGATCAACTGGTTATATCAGTGCACAAGAATTTTCTATGAGTGAGAGGGAAAGTCCTACCAATTTTGCTGGGAAATGTGTTACATGCCGAAATCAACATAGGACTGACATATTTACTTCCCCTCTGAAGGAGGTTGTGCTACAGATTTTTATCACCCAAGAAAAATTCTTTGACACCGGCTGGGTTTGAACCCACCAAAACAGAGCCCTCAGGTAAGCCAATTCACCCCAACACCACCGAGGTCAACAATACTTATGAAAACCACAACATTATTTTAGAGGTGTTGGTGTTTTAATGTTTGTTTGCAAATTGTATATGTATTAAACATGTATTGATTCCAATGGTTTCTTGATCAAGTCTTAACACAGTGCAAACCAGCATGAAATTACATGGTGAAATGACATAACAACCAAATATATATTTTGAATTTTTGTTATGAGAATACTTTTTGAAATATAATACTTTTGTGTGTGTTTATTAGTCATTTATGATCTTTCAGATTTTCTATGGACTTTATTTTGTTTTATAGAAGTAAAGTTAAAAAAGAAAAAACTTTGTGTGGTAGTTTTTGTACATACAATTTTTTTCTTCCATATTTATGATACAAAAAAAAATTGTAAACATTTTGTTACAAAAGTTAGAAAAATAATCTTCAAGTTCTGAACCAGAATTATCTAATAATATTGATTCTATGTTGGAATCATCAAGCAAAGTTGCCTTTGAGGAAGTGTTTCAAAAAATAATATTTATGTTGTACTATGGGAAGTGCTACCTAATTTTTTTATGAACTAAGACAGTCTTAGGAAACATTTACAGAACACTATACCCGAGTGTAGCTCAGGCATGGTAACAATAGATACTTACGCTAGCCCGAGTGTGTTGTTCAAGTTGTTAACATACCTCCATGTTTGTTAAACCAAATTTAATGAACTTGTTAGATTTGATTTTGAGTTTAATGTGAATTTAGACATATTTTACCACTAGCAAACAAATTGTTTATCAATGCTAACATACTTTCTTTTAGATATATTTTGTGAAATTTAGAGAATAATATTTTATTTAACTTGCATCCATTTTGTAAGTGAAAAAGGCTACTTAAATTACAAGGGTTTACAACTACATAGGATAAAAATCTTGCATTAATAAATAATGTAAAAGTATACAGGACCAAAACTGTTCACAATGTGGCAGACAAACAAATAAATCATTTGTTAAATAAATTGCGCTGAAAATATTTGAAAAATATAATAAGATTGAGCCAACAAAAGCCGAAGAACATCAGCTCCAGACTATGATCAGCTTAGTTGCCAATAATGACATAAACTTTAGAATCCATCCTAACCCAAACCAATATGATACACTCTAAATATATTTGGCATTTATTTTGATTAGTGATTAAATAGTTATTTAAATGGCTCACTTTTTATTGCTAATGAAAGTGAATGCTGTGTTGCTATGTGCAAACATTTTATTAACTAAATGTATTAATTGAAATAGAATGTTTGCTAAAGATCAGATGTTAAAAGAATTAAGATGAATAGACTAATATTTTTACTAAGACATAAAGCATAGGTACATAGTATGGCATGCACACTAAAACTTTAATAAGATAAGTCCTTAATTTTTTCCCAGTTTAGAATAATTACCTTCCTCGCCTTCAACTATATAAAAATACAATTTATAATATGAAATTGCCCCAAAATATTATTTATTGTCTTTTTATCCGTAGTTGTGAGTTTTCTCTACTGTCAGTTTAGTTGTAGTGTTTAATAAATAAATACAATAGTATTAATAATAAAATGAGCTCAGAATGTGAAGACTCGATACCATTTCAACAGAGTGGTGGTAGTTGGCTAGCTGCCAGCATGGTTGAATGCATGTTTAGCTCTGAACAGAGTGGTGGTAGTTGGCTAGGTGCCAGCATGGTTAAATGCATGTTCAGCTCTGAACAGAGTGGTGATTAAATGCATGTTCAGCTCTGAACAGAGTGGTGATTAAATGCATGTTCAGCTCTGAACAGAGTGGTGGTAGTTGGCTAGGTGCCAGCATGGTTGAATGCATGTTTAGCTCTGAATAGTGGTGGTAGTTGGCTAGGTGCCAGCATGGTTGAATGCATGTTTGGCTCTGAACAGAGGTGTGGTAGTTGGCTAGGTGTCAGCATGGTTGAATACATGTTTAGCTCTGAATAGTGGTGGTAGTTGGCTAGGTGCCAGCATGGTTGAATGCATGTTTAGCTCTGAACAGAGGTGTGGTAGTTGGCTAGGTGTCA
>CABFOV010005042.1:8082-18972 GCA_902141375.1 Timema poppense
GGGGGGGGGGGGGGGGGGGGTTATTCCCTAGAGCCTCCACAAACTTTGCAATAAAAATAACATTCAATATTATCTCTATAGAGTGAAGTAGTAGTTAGATATTAAAAAAAACTGTATACATTTTTATTTATTTATGACAAAATATTACTTACTAGCTAATGGCACCTTCAGCAAATAAACTTGGCCAGTTTTCGACAGAAAATTTATTAATAGACAAAAGAAAAAAATTACTTTCCAAATTTTGGCATCATTTTCAATTCTTATCAAAATTAAATAGAAACAAACAAAATATAAATATGTGTTTTTTAAACAAATTAAATTTATTACTATCACTAGGGATCGGAATTTGATGATCTAAAATGACCAACAAGTATTTTAAAATTACCTAAAAATTCTAAAAAAAATAATCTCAAATTTACAAAAAAATGATTTTAAAAATGTAAAGATAAACTCTAAATGACTGCACACGACTGAATCAAACATATTATACTTTAAAAATGGAAGCTTATTAAAAGTCTTCTCACTGGTAACCATAATATGAGCTTATTTAAATAATATATTTAACATTGAATAGTTAATTTTGTAAAGAAAAAAATGATAATGTCGAAACGCCAAACAGAAAACAAAATTGTTTAATATTGGGGCCTCTACAGCTCTAAATACTGTCCTGCTCTCCCGTTATTTAATTTCCGGGTAAATTTCCTCCAAATTATACCTTCTTCATCCCTAATTAATTTGTGTGAATACGCAAATAGCCCGAATTGGTAGTAAAATGCAGTGCAAAAAAACAACCAAACACAATAAACTAAAAAAGTTAACTTTTATGTAACGCGAATAATGACCATCACAGAATCAAATACATACATTTTTACACAACAAAAATATATTATCACGTTTTCAAATGATGATATATAGGCCTATAATGAATAACTGTAGTGAATCAATATATTTAAAAAAAATCATTCATTAAAAATCTAATATCCTTTTTAAAATTTATATAAAATCAATAATTTTCTCTCTTTGAGATAAAGAATATGATATAAAAAGTATAATGTATATTTCTTTGTCCAAAAAATAAGTCGATCATCAATAAGGACTGTAAATATTCCTACCTAATATTTTTTTAGCCACCATTAAAAATTGAGTGAAAAAATTGTGAAACACGAGATTATAGATAAATAAGTTATACACACTTAAATATTTACTTATTTAACACACATATATAAAACACAGATATGATGTTATCACTATGTAAAGTGTCAATAACAATTTTTTCTTCTTCTTGCTACAATAATGTTTAAAATAATAATTTATGTTTACATGCAGGTGAATCAACACTTAACTTCAACAAAAACGACAGCATTATGTGGTGTGGCTTTTTTTTTTCTTACTTACGTATTCCACTTAAGTACCATTAAAGTTTCAAACTCAATCCATTTCCGCAAGGGATTAATTTTGTTTTAAGTTTTTATCGAATCTTGTTTTATTTCCAGCATTCTTTGGTAATAAAATTAAAATGTATTTTCTTAGTATTTGGGCACCTGATAGAAATAAAACCTTTTCTGTTCAGGAATCTTTATTCATTAAGCCATACCGCACTCAAAAATCTAATATTAGACATCCAGACATCTTAATCTTCTTTTTTCTTTTAGAGCGATGGATTTCTTATATAAAATTTTTCGTCACATTTGAAGGATATAGGGTAAAAAATAGGACAGTCACATAAAACACCCTTTCCACGACAATTTTTATATCTCAATACCCACAAAGAGGCCAGAAAATACTTTTTAAAATAAACTAATTTAAATATGACAAATACTTCTCTTAACCATAATCTAAAACGCACGCATTAGAAAGTCATATGATTGTCTAACAGATGGCAGCACTAACTACATTTAAGTTGAAGTGGGACTTTCTCCCTTTTATCTTTATACTCTTCATTTGTAAGGATAACAAACAGCTTTGCATCTGCAATTATCAGTGTTGGGACCAAAAACTTATCTATCTTTTTTTTTTGGGCCACTAAAGAAAATTTGTACCTACAATGACTCTACGGAAAATTCTAACAAATCGCATACAAAATATCAACTATTGATTTTTATCAACACTGATATTAAGAAAATTGTTCACCCTTCCCTTTAATTTTTAGTAATATTAAAATCATGTCTACTGGAGAAGATATTATATATTAAGTGTCGTGTTGTGAAGTGTTACCAGGGTAAGCAAAATTAGTTTAAGCTATACTTATGGATTATTCTTATCACTCAGTAGAACACTCATTGGTCAGATACAAACGGAAACATATTTCATTTGTCAAATGTGTTGAGAAGAGACTATGTATGATTAGTCAAATGGGGACCAAAGGAGAGGGAACATTTCACAGGCACAATTTTAACAAGCTCTGCCTAGCCTGGCAACACTACACGCCACTCCACTGAAGACATATGTATCTAGTCGGAGGAGCTCTGTATGATTTCTGGTAACATTGTAGGACTTTTTTTTTTTGTCTTTAGGTGATTTTTGAGTGCATTCTTCCAGGGTTCATTTTTTTGGTGGACTAATAATTATATATTAAGTACAGATGAGACCATAAAAAAATCGTCTGGCGTGCATTTAGCCCAGCCATGGCACTAACCTTACGAGCCCATCTCATGCCCGATTAACACGGATACACGATACAGTCATGATCGAACTATAAAATTTATCAAAGTGCAGTTTCCTACATACTTCATTTATATATTTAAAAAAAAACAACGACTTGGGATTAATATTTTTCATTTTGAAATAATTATTTTTCAATTTTGCTCTAAGCTTTTTTTTTTAATTTGGTAAAAATTTTGTCACTAGTCTTAGGCCCTAATTTCATTGGTTGTTAAAAAAAAGTGTACAATACAAAAATCCGCAACATTACGCGACGTTTGGTTTGAGTTGTATTACCTATCTAATTTAGGTGTTATCCTTAAGGTGCGGCAGAAGGGAGCGAAAGTATTTTTACTGTTTTTATAGAATTGACATTTTGTGTCCAAAATAAATCCAATATTTCTCAACAGCAACATAAGAGTTTAGTTTTCTGCACATACTAATATCAACAGATCTTGAATATATATCAAGGGTGTCCTTGAATTTAATGAAAACTATTTTTTTATTTAAAAAGTTTCTAATCTAATGCCGCTATGCTCATGACAGATATTCAACATCTGTTGATGTCATCACGTGAATAAAATTAAACTAAACGTTGCTGCTGGAGCAATATTTTATTTATTTTGGTCAAAAAAAAAAATTGTTCTAAAAACAGAGCAGTACAAGATATCTTAGAAGGGTGTTTATTTCCTCTGCTATTACAAAAACTGGAACTACTGGACTCCCATTTCACTGGCCACACAGTATAAGGCATCAGTCTCATGATAGGCTCGACTGCTCATGATGGGACTTAATTATAGGTCGGGTGTGCCATGATTTTTCCTAAATGGTTTTACATTCTCTCTTCTTAAAAATGTGAGTGCACTACCTCTAAATTCAACCTGATTACCACCTGTGATTAGTACATATACACAGTTTGATCTGGCGGTCTAGGGGTAAGGTGTCAGACTTCTGTGCTGGGGTCCGGGATTCAATCCTCGGTCCCGGCACAGATTTATCTGATATACCAAACCCTTCCTTCACCTCTGACATGACGTGTATTAATCACAACTTGTAAATGTGTGGAATACCAGGGCTCCACCGTGGTTCGGATTCCACGTTAAACTGCAGTTCCTCCATTTCATCTCACAATCACCCTACCCTTACATATTAGCGTAAGTGCGTATAACCTGAACGGGTAGTAATACGCGGTGCTAATAATAATAATAGTACATATACGTGTAGATTGGACGGGTAGTAATACGTGGCGCTAGTAAAAAGAAAACTACCGGGTGAGTTATTTCCCTGTCCCGCATTTCCCCGACGACGTACGAAGATGATGTCTAGTTGTCGCGGTCGTTGTTGATGACCGATGTTGAAGTGATGACGGTCGTCAGGATGTCTGAAGACGCTCTCGAGTGTATGGGCTCTAATGGAGGTACGCTACAACATAAAACAACTCAAATTAAACGTTGTTTGAAAAAAAAAACACGATCAAACTTTTAGTCTAATATTTGGATTAAGGTGAGAAGATTGGAAACGAGAATTAAAGTCCGTATTTTTTGCAGTTTTTATGCCTTTTTTCCCCCCCCAAAATAAAAATATATATTTCTAGAGTAAATACGTTTAGTTTAATTTTTTTAGAAATTGTAATCTCAACAACATTTGAATATATGTCATGGACATGATGGCATTTATCAAGAAACCTTTTTAATCGAAGTGAAAAAGTCCTGGTAAGAATTATTCATTACTCATTACAAGCAGTCAAAAACTATTGAGTATAATCTGTACACAAAATTAAATCAAATAACTTCTATTTATCGGGTAAAAACTACTTGGCGTTATAATTAAATCGGAAGCTTAACAAATGATACACATAAAAAACACACAAACACACACATAATGACATAAAAACCAAAGCCTTATACAAATATACTAAGTAACATAGAAACACAGTAAAGATATTGGTAATTCATTTGTGTAACGAGTTCTATTGACCTTGGTCTAAAGTTGGGTACTCAAGAACACACGCAAAATCACACATTAGAAAGTACCATACAAGTCTCACAGTCGGTATCGTGTCGTGAAGTGCCGCCAGAGTAAGCAGTGTTAGTTTAAACCCTTTTTTTAATCACCCGTTTGGGTTATATTCTTATGTGATAAGTCCACTAATGGTTTTGGGGATTAGAAAGGTTATATTTAGAGGAAGTGTATCCATATTTGCGTCGAGGGAAAGTGGAAAACATTTTTTTTAACTCTCACTACATCTAACTGAGATTATAACCTCGATCTCTCCATCATCGGCAGTCTAGTCTACTGAGAGATTAGCGCGTTAGATCATGCGGCCAACGAGGGGGGGCTATTTTTAACTGTTACTGTAAATTATCGTCTCTCATTGACCAGGTATTGACGAAAGTACATTTTCCAATGTGAGTTATATAAAGCAGAATCTGTGTATGGATGATTGGTCAAATGGAAACTGAGTGGGGGAGAAATTTACACAGGTACATTTTAAACATGCTCTGCTTATCCTGGCAACACTTCATGAAACGCCACTGACGTCAATGTTCTATATTATATTATCGCCACATATTACTACCTGGTCATGTTGTACGCATATATATTGATTATTCTAATGGAGTATGAAAGAGGAAGTAAGCATTTTAGAGGTAGGCTACTAATATGCCTGCATTTGCGTGGAAGGAGATTGGGAAACCATCTAAGTAGATACGACTGGGATTCGAGCACCGATCTCCGCGTCATCAGCAGGTCAGCCTAACACGAGAATGATATCCTGGCATTGAATTGGGTATTTTCAATTGTTAACACATTACTCGAACAACGGTTATAAAGTTACTGTTACTACAATATAGGCCTAGATTACTTAATGTTCGCAAATTTTACTGCCCAAAACACATTTGGAATATCTCAAAACTATCTCACCTTGGTAGTAGAACGGTTTATGTCAGGGTTGAAGAACATTTTGACATTGGTAAGGCTTCATTCCATTTCACAAATTCCTCATAAGGCTGTACATTTAATTTACAGCCAATTTTGTCAAAATTATAAAAAACGTAATTCACCTAAATTGAAGATAAAATCTTTTAAGTAACTTATAAAGAAGCTAACTATGTTTAGTCTACTTTTTTCCTTTATTTATAACATTGCAATTTTGTTATTAATGTTTTTTATATTAATAGAGAAACACTTTTTTTTAAACAAATTTTTGTTAATTATAAAATATTTGACACAAACAGTTTTTCCCCCCTTTTTCTAGAGTTTTTTCTTCAAAGATCCTCTTTAAAATTCAATTGTAGAAAATTGTATTGTACAAATTATTATTATTATTATTATTATTATTAACACCGCGTCTTACTACCCGTTCGGTTTATACGCACTTACGCTAATGTGTAATGGTAGGGTGATTGTGAGATGAAATGGAGGACCTACAGTTTAACGTGGAATCCGAACCACGATAGAGGCTTGGCATTTCCCAAATTCACAAGTTGTGATTAATACACGTCTTGTCAGAGGTGAAGGAAGGGTTTGGTAATCAGATAAATCTGTGCCGGGACCGAGGATTGAACCCCGGAACACCAGCACAGAGGTCCGACATCTTACCTCTAGACCACCAGGTCACCCACACTCTTGTACAAACATACTTAGCATATACCATGTAGTAAGGATTATACAATCTAATAGAAGAATAGAGAACTATAAGCTTAACATTTCAACCGTTAATAAAACACTTGATTTTATTATATTGTAGTAATACAATTATTTGAGTTTGAGAATGTATAGTTTATAAAAGTAAAAGAGACATAATTAACAGAATGTGTAAAAAGGCCTCACCAAACACCTCAAAAGACCTCAGATTCCCCATACTTAGTCTAAGGCGTTTCTCTCACGTTAGAATGGGTTCCCGATGACCAGGAGATTAAGGTTCGAAACTCAGTCGGGTTTATGAGGGTGTTTTTTTCCTAAATGTGGTTCCACTCTCTTTCATGCAAATGCTGGTACCCTTACTCTTAAATGTGACCCTACTTATCTCTAACAAATGAGCATAATTAGTACTGTACAAATGCACATAGCCCTAAGAGTAATGAGAATGTAGAGCTAAAATTTGTTTTTAAAAAAGAAGGTAATTCCAACTTATAAAATATTTTAAATTCAAGTTAACAAGAAAATTACTCTAATAAAAGTAAGCCCGTTAAGTCACTCTTCAATATAAACCTAATAGTCAAAACTGACTGATTAAAGAATTATTGCATAAATCTATCTTAATTTAGACACTGTTCGTATCACACAAAATGTATGGCATTTTTTTGAAAACTAAATTAAACATATTTATATCAGTAGATACCTTAAGTATCTTAAAAGCAGGAAACATAAAATCGTGTGATAAAATATGTATCCGATAATGTGTTTGATAAATACTTTGATTATTTTATCACTTTCAAAGAGGAACTGATATCTAAAACAGAAATAAAATTTTCTACATTTGAAATGCATAGGATTATACTTTATATATATTGAGAAGAGAAAAATAAATCTCTATTAATAATTTGTAATTTTGACGCTTTCATAAATTGTCGCCTATGCTAGAAGTTCTTGGTATGACTAAATCTAAATCTATTATTATTATTATTATTATTATTATTATTATTATTAGCACTTCATCTTACTACCCGTTCGGGCTAAACTCACGCTAATGTGTAATGGTAAGGTGACTGTGAGATGAAATGGAGTACCTACAGTTTAACGTGGAACCCGAACCACGGTGGAGGCTTCGTATTCTCCTCATTCACAAGTTGTGATTAATAAACGTCTTGTCAGAGGTGAAGGAAAGGTTTGGCAATCAGATAAATCTGTGCCAGGACTGAGGATTGAACCCCGGACACCTAGTACAGAAGTCTGACACCTTACCCCTAAACCACCTGGTCACCGACTAAAAATACATATTAAGTTTACGCATCTATGTTTTGTCAACATTAGTTTATATTAATCTCTCTTTTTTTATCGAATGTGTGTAACTATTAATACACTCTACTTAAAACAATTTAATTAATTTCCATATATATTTTATTGTATTGGGTGTGTAGCATCTACCACATGGAATTTGCTGCTGGAATAGATTACAATTAAGACATTCACTCATTCAATAATTTATTGAAAACATATTTTCAATCGTCACCATCTATAGAAGCTCTAAAATAAAGAGGAAAATATACTAAAGCAAATTAAATTTGAAAATCTAAACACGTAAAAGAGAAACTGAATAAAAAAACACACAAGGAAACAATTTAGGCTCGTGTATACATTTGAATGTGTTCGAACTTAGATGAATAAACTCTCTAATTATAGCAAGAGTATATAGAAAAAAGAAAATTTGGATTTTAAAGAATGACAGATAAATATTTGAGATAGAAAAAGAGCAATTGGAAGGATAAAAAATGAGAGAATAATAGAAATAGCATAAGCTGTAGATAAAGACTAGGAGGAAGGAGGGAATATGAAAAGGAAATATATACCGAGAATCGAGGTAGAATAAAAGAAGTGGAAGAAAGTAGGATAAAAAGTGTAACAAATATACAGAGATATATAATTGAAGAACATAATGTGAGGGAGAAAGAAGGAATAAGTAAGTGAATGAAAAAATAATGTGAGAAATAAAGTGAACGAAGTGAGTAAAGCAAGCAAGTGATTAAGTGAAGCGAATAAAGCAAGAGAGCGAAGGTAATCAAACAGGTTAGCAAGTGAGCGAAGCTAGAAAAGCTCGTAAGCAAGAGAGAGAGAGAACAGTTATCAAGCAGGGGAGAGAATTGATGAAAGCAGGCAAGCAAGAGAGCGAAGCGAGAAAAGTAAGCAAGCAAGTGAGCGAAGCGAGAAAAGTCTCCAAGAAAGGGATAGTATTGATGAAAGCACGCAAGACAGGAATCTGAGCGAGAAAAGCACGCAAGCAGATAATCGAAGCAAGTAAAGCATGCAAGCATCCGAACGAAGCGAATAAAACAGGCCTGTCGGGGAGTGAAGCAAAGATCTCAAGCAAGCAAGAAAGCGAAGCGAGAAAAGTCCCCAAGAAAGGGATAGTATTGATGAAAGCACGCAAGACAGGAATCTGAGCGGGAAAAGCACGCAAGCAGATAATCGAAGCAAGTATAGCATGCAAGCATCCGAACGAAGCGAATAAAACAGGCCTGTCGGGGAGTGAAGCAAAGATCTCAGGCAAGCAAGAAAGCGAAGCGAGAAAAGTCCCCAAGAAAGGGATAGTATTGATGAAAGCACGCAAGACAGGAATCTGAGCGGGAAAAAGCACGCAAGTAGATAATCGAAGCAAGTATAGCATGCAAGCATCCGAACGAAGCGAATAAAACAGGCCTGTCGGGGAGTGAAGCGAGAAAAGCACGCAAGTTAAATTAACGAAGCGGGTAAAGCGCAGGAGATTGAAACGCGCATGCAAGGGCCGCTACTCACTTTGAAATGTGTCGGTTGAGGAGAATGGCGGATGGTAGTTGCAGAGGTGACTGTGAGGGGACAGCACCCCCCATATACTGCTCCCCTAGATCGTCGCTCAATAAAACCCCCCCGTGGTGCACCAGTTGCTGCTGGTGTTGGTGTTGGTGCTGTATCAAAGATTTCGCGTCTCCACCTGCCCCACCACCACCTCCTCCAACATACATGTGCCCCAACATATCCATCTTGTCCACTGCAATCAGGCCACGACACACTGGGTCAACCACCCGCGATTCACACCTGACTGGGGGACACAACCTCGGCCCCCCCTGCGCTTCTGACAATCACGAGCCATCATGATAGATCTTAGTTACAAACCTGGTGGGGTCAAAAATTCTCTGCATATAGCGTTTAAATGGATTCACTCAAATTAGGGTTACAAGCGCTAATAACTGAGGATAACCGCTTCAAATCCACAAATCATTGAGCTCTCACAATCACTTAATCCTTAAACCCTTAAAATCCTCTAACCCTTATAATCTCCTTGTCCTTAAAATCCAAAAATCCTTCTAGTTTATAATTTCTTCGAATAATTTAATCCATAGCTCATGAATCATTCTAATACTTTAGAATATTAGAGATTCAAGGATTCAAAAAAGAATCCTATTCGAGCTTAAACACATTTAATTTTTTTTTTTTTTCTTTGGATTATTTTTAGATACCGTATGTGTTATGAAGCTAGTGGTTTAGCCGAACATAGCTATAGGACAAACCTAACACTCAGACAAAATATCATTCATTAAGATAATCATCATCATCATCATCATCATCATCATCATCATCTGTTTCCAGCCTGTGGCCGGGTCAGTTTAGTAAGATGTCTTGATCTTCCTTTTTCCTGCCACCATTATTCCTCATTTAACTGCTTCCATTTTTCTCTTCTCAACTGCACACTTTCTGTTATCTGCTCCTCCTAACTATTGTGTTGTTTCCCTTGCTGTCTTTTTCCTACATGCTTCATTTCTAAAATTTTCTTTGGCATCCTCTTTTTCCATCCTCATTACATCCCCATATCATCTCAGCCTTGCTTCCTCCACTATCACATGTACTTCCTCTACTCCCTCTCTTTCCCTGATAGCTTCATTCCAAGTCCTGTTTCTCCCCGTGACAGCTAACATGCTCCTCACAAACTTTATCCCCATGGCTTCCACTTTCCTAGTCTCTTTCATTTATATGATATTTTAAAAAAATATTTAGTGGTTCTTTATATTTTTTTTAGTAGCTAGTAGACTAAAGGGAATGAAATCAGAGTTATGTTTAATAATATCCGAATTCGGATTCGAGATTCGAGTAATCGAAGGTAAAATGAATATTCGCTCCAATTCTACGAATAACTTTACACGACGCGACGGTGGTAAATATAATTAAATACTAGTTATTTTCTTAAATTTGGATGTTAATTATTATAGCTTTATAGTTATATGCAAGTTCTATCACCACTTCTTACCCCCCACTCTAGACGGGTAGAATTAGGGAAGGTAGAATTTATAAGGAATGTACCTGTATTTGCGCGGAAGAAAAATGTAAAAACCCGCTTCGTTGGCCGTATAGTCTAAGCTCTAAGGCGTCATTTTCGTAATAGGCCAGATCGCCAATGACAGGGAGATCGGGGCTTGATTCCGGTCATGTGTACTGAGAGTGGTGTTTTCCACTCTCCTTCCATGCAAATGTGGGTACACTTCCTCTAAATTCAACCTCCATAATCCCTAACAAATTAGAGAAATTAGTATATAAATGTATAGCCCGAATGGGTATAAG
>CABFOV010005043.1:9975-41704 GCA_902141375.1 Timema poppense
TCTAGAAGCTCTCTGGAGTGCTTTTTATGGTAACATAACCCCCTAACTGCTTAAAGCAAGGAAAAATTATAGATATTTAACACCTCTAGAAGCTCTCTGGAGTGCTTTTTATGGTAACATAACCCCCTAACTGCTTAAAGCAAGGAAAAATTATAGATATTTAACACCTCTAGAAGCTCTCTGAAGTGCTTTTTATGGCAACATAGCTCCACAACTGCTGAAGGCTAGAAAAAAATATTAAACACCTTTTGAAGTTCTCTGAAATGCTTTATGTGGTAACACAACCTCCTAATTTGTATTTGTACCCTAATTTTGATATTGTTTGAACCATAAATAAAGCCATGAATATTTTGTTCATAAGATTTGGGGAGGGGGGGCAACCCCTCCCCTCCCGACTACGGCCTTGCTGATGTATTCCTAAATACTTTGAATATAGTATTGTAGTTTTAACATACCTGCTCTAAAGCAGACCATAATAACTATACTAATTTTAAAAACTATTGACCCCCACCCCCATCCTCACCTTTAAAAAATAGCCTGGATACGACGATTAAATGTTATGGTAACGATGGCTCTAGCTGACAAATACCTTTCATAAAGCCTACATTTAAATTCTGAAAGCAATAAACTTGTAGGAATAAAAACTATTTTCATTTATCTATTCGTCAAGTTGTGTAAATTTCAGCTATAACTTTTGATAAAATTATATTTTTAATATCTATATAATAATACTAATGATAAAGTAAATTATTATCAATATTTACCATTAAAAATATGTTGATATTTTTTGTACGATTCTTCTTAAAAAGGATCATACTATAGGTTAATGAGTTTAATCATCTACGACAGTGGCGCACCAGAAATATACTAAGGAAGGGAAGGAAGGGTGGGCATATACAATATCGAAAATATTATTTCTCTTACTTTTTTCCAATGGTGAATTTTGGGTGCACTTTTAAATATCATGACGTATTCTTCTTGGGTTTTGTGGTCTGCGTCCCACTACTCTTCCGGGCCATGTGCATCAATTACGATAATTGATTATAGATTAGGACTGTAGAGTTTTAGAGGAATTGCACACGCATTAGCGTTGAGGTAGAGAGGGAAACTATTTTGGAAAAAATATCCTCAATATACCCAGCTGGGATTCAAGCCCTGACCTCCCCGCCACCAGCAAACCTATTCAGACAAGGTTAACCTAGCTCGTGTGCCCACTGGTAAGGGTCACTCTCACACATTCGAGTAGCTGAATAAAATGATACGGTTAGTAATAACAATAACAATAATAATGGCGTGTCTGTGCTACATCAGTTTGAAGCTCATTTTACGGAAAGATTAGCCAGTACTAATGTACCATAGCCCAGGGGACACCCGAATGTATTAATCGTACATCTTTTTCGTGGAGGCTCTTTCCATGTCCCGATATGGTGAGAGGATGATATTGAATTAGAGGGTGTGGAGCCAGTTAATATCTTAACCTAACCTAAGCCTTATTAACCAAACCTTGGTGACCGTGACAATTATTCCTCTTTCTAGAAAAATCCCAGGGTACCAGCCAGCGATCGAAACCGGGCCCTTAGGTCAGCCAGGAGCTCTAACCACTATACCACGATGCTAGTTACAAGGCTATTATTGTTTGATGAATTACGTTTTAAATTATTCTGTAATAACTAAGTCGGGGTTGTGGCTATGATTGTTATGGAATATAACAAAGCTATACACGAATGCGGTTATCGGTCTAAGTTCACGTATGCGGATTGAGGTTCTGAGGATGTTATCTCGGCTATCCGCACCGACCAGTCACTTCGAGCCCTGCCCTTCCTTTCTATTCTTAGTTAATCCGGAAGTGCGAGTTGAAAGTGAGGCCTGTTATCGCCCCCTGTATTTTGTGTGTGTGTGTGTGTGTGCGCGCGCGCGCGCCACTTCCTCCCTCACACTATTCATTCATTCATTCATTCATTCTCTCCCTCTTTCACCCTTGTCATTCACTAGACCAGAAGACAGACATGGTTTTCGTCAGAAAGAGAAGGTTGTTGGGAGGGGGGCAATACCAGAAGCTCCCACAGTATAATTTTTTTTCTTACACATAGCTAGATCACTATGACAAGAACCTTATCTGACAATTCAAAACGGTACTTTAAATATATATAATTATATATTATTAATTTATTTAACTTCCGATGGAGTCGCAATGTACCTTTGCCACTCCGGTTGCAGTTTCTGTGATAGGTTATAATTTCAGGTGGAACGGGTTACCAACCCACCCACCCCGTGGAGTTCTATGATCGAGTGAGAAATAGCTTACAAATTTTGCCGAAACTGGTATTTTCACATACCTTACAGGGTTCTTTTACATACCAAAATTGACATGGGACCAGCGGCTTCACTTTCCCTCCGAAGGAAGTTGTGCTACGGATTGCTATCGCTCAGTAAAAATCCATCGACTTCAGCTGAGTTTGAACCCACGAACATCTGATCCTGAGGCAAGCGCTTTACTCCAAGACCTCCGAGGTCGAATATGTATATATATTATCTAGACATATAAATTTTATACTTTTTATAAATAACGATTAGTCTTATTAATGATCACTATTCAAAGTCACGTTGCTTCATAAATACATTTTTTATTCTGTGCTGTTGCACATAATAACATTATTGTTTTTCTCGAATTATTAGTTATGGAAATTTTTATAAAAACAAATTAAATTCTTCAGTTACTCAAGATTAATACATTTAAAAAGTAAAATCGCTGAGTCTTAGGGAAACCACTTAATTTGAATTATATATTTGGATAATAATGTTAAATCGTGTACTTCTCATAAAAACATTTTAAGGAACTTTTATGAAATCTAAATTAAAAATGTAGTATGAAAGTCTACATGCTCATATTAGAAGCAACATCTAAATATTAAGTAAGTACAGTAGAGTCTCGGAAACTCGTCATTCCGTGTAACTCGACACGCGCACGTGCTCACAGTTGTTGGTGCCAGTCATCACAATCCAAGGTCATCCAACTGTATAACCTCTCAGTTTGTTTGTGTAACTCGAGTGTAACAATCGTGTTGTGGTGTTTTTACAAATGCTGTGTTTGTTAGTTTTCCAATTCAGTAACGTGTGATTCGAATCAATACAATATTACATGTACAGTACTGTACTTCATTTCTGTATATTACATGTATATATACACACCATTATATTAACACGTAATATATTGTACTGTGCGTGTATTACTGTTATTGTACCGTACAATACAATACAATAAACTGAACCTATAATATTCGATACTGTACTGTGGTTCATCCTTGTTTAGTAAACATGACATACTACAAATGCATCTTATCCATGTTCATTCGTAAAACTCGACATTTCAATAACTCAACACCATCTCAGTCCACATTAGGTCGAGTTTCCGAGATTCTGCTCTATATAATATTTTTAAGTAATATGATTGCTATTCTAAATCCATCTTTACTAAGAATTATCTGTTTTTGACATGACCTAGATCCTTATCTCATGAGTAATAAATTAATTTAAAAAATAAAATTACATCTAATTTTTGCCGTACATCCGAATCTGCTGCCCTAGCAACTGGCAACCCTGCAACCGCCCCTAGAGCCGGCCCTGGGTAAAATCCAGCCTGTGACGATGATATACATAATTTTTACTCTTTCCTCGCCGAGACATCGAATCTCAAAACATGTTTGGCAGCAAATGTGAGTAGTTGTTTTCACTCATGCAAAGAAACAAAACACTTGAGACACAATTCAGTGGCCGCATGGTGTAAGGCGTCACTCTCGCAAGAGACTGGACTGCTGATGATGGAGAGCTTGGGTTTCTATTCCTGGTCAAGTATAGTGAAGGTGGTTTTCCCAAAATGGTTTTCCCCTCTCCATCCACGCAAATTTGGCTACACTTACTCTAAATTCATCCTACCTAGTCCCTAACACGTTAGCGTAATTACTACATAGGCATATAATCCAAACGGGTAGGCTGACATGATAATAAAGAATTGAAAGATTATGACACTCATTTGTCATCACTTAGTGATTTCAACTCGGGATTTACACCTTAACTATAAATAAAAAGTTTTTAAGTTTCTGGCAAAAAATTATTGCTTTAAATTAGTGTTTCCTAAACTTTTTTGGTCGTGACCCTAAATCCAATATTTTCTCAACTTGGCAACCCAAAATTCATTAAAATAACAAAAAATATAATTATTTCAATAACTTTACTATCAAATAATATGTTAAAGGCATCACTTTTAATGAAAATGTGACTTTGTTAACAATGTTCGAAAAGTGAAAAACAAAAGACCTATTTATTGGGTCACAAAATTGTCTTTTATTCAGGGTAAGAGCTATTTTGAGTTTTTATTTTATATCGAAAAATTGTATCAACTAAATTGAATGAATTTCAGTAAACTTTTAATCTAACAAATAGAAAACTACACAATATATATCCGCGAAAAATTTTATGAGTGCCAAAAACACATTTTTTCAGTGACAGCCATGATGCTGATTCATTTTGTAGGTGATTTTTTTGAATTTGAGTGATATGTTATTGGTAAGAGCACAATTCAAAACATTCTTGGGATCTTGTTCGTTACAAAACGTGAATATCCTGGTTCCCAGAGCTACAGCACGATTTTGGTTGGAAGAACAGTTTATAAAACGCAAGCATATTTCTTTGCGGCCAGCATTAATAACATTTAATTGGTAATTGTGTTATTCTATAGGTATTGATAATATTTTTCAAAAGTTACAGATGCAGATAATATGACCTGATATAAGAATACATTAAAATTATTTTAGTATCTTTAGTAACTACCAGATAGTTCTATTCTTACCAAAATCAGGGCTTAGTCTATTTTGCCAGAAGAGGGAGAAGAGCCTATTCGAATCCCTGAGTCCGAATAGGCTTGTCCTTGAACTGGGTCCAAAATTACAAGTACATGAGGGTTCCAAAACATTGTTTCAGAACTGTTGGTATTCTCTTTACCAGTCTTGTGGCTATACTTCCAAATATACCGGTTTGATGAAGTGTTTGTTATAATTCTAATAGTTCGTAGTGTTTTGTAGTGATCCTCATGAACATTCTTGCGACCCTCATTTGGGTCACAGCCCAGGGTTGGGAGCCACTGCTTGATATAATCACAAATTTCTCTTTGTAATAATAAAGTGTTAAGTTGAAATTAATTTTACTTAAAGCTGTTCAAGTGAGTGTTGAATTGCTTCTAAAAATAAATGGCGCAATACAATCGCACAAACTTTCTAACTTTTGTATTATTGTAGGTTCAAAGATAATTTTCAAAAAGCTTCCTTGGAAGTTCTAGTCAAAATTATCTTTTTTCTCTTCCTCTCCAGGCATTTTCTCTTATAACATAAGACTAATAATTTGTTGTTTTTTAAAACTTTTTTTCTGTTAATAAAAGCTAGTAACCAAACTATTTAAGGTTGGGACCTATTATTACTTTCTAAAAAAAATAGTATTCTTCTAATAGTGAACATTTTTCTATCGTGAGAGTGTAAAGGATCTTGTTTTATGTGAGTCCAACTAAAAAATTGGGTCTGATCCTATGTAGCCTATACCTGTCTGCCACTGTATTCTTATATGTTCCTGGGGCTACAGCCGAAATGGTTTGATGGATTTCGTTCAAATTTGTCAATTAGTTGTCATATAGTCATTAATTTCTCAATTGGTTAAGTAATTTAGTGAAACATACTTTTTTAATTAGAATTGTTTCAAAAATTAATAAAAAAATGGTGGTCAAAACTCGATATCTGGGTTGTGTTTCGCATGGTAAATAACATTTAAATTATTTTCAATAGAAAAATTGTTATTTGTGTAGTTTACGAGTGATCTATATTTGAAAATTTTAGATATTTTGATAATCTCTTTAGTGGTTGTGTTCAAAATGGGTATACGGGAAGTGTTTTACATGATTTTGATAAATTTCGACTCTTCATGACCCCCTGAGATTAAAAAGTGGTTTTTGTGATGTCATCTTTCTGTCTGAGTGTATCTAGGCCTAGAGCCCAAACCATTTCACCGATCGGGCTGAAACTTGGGTTTTCTTAGGTTTCCCCCAAAGTGTTTTTGGAATTAGATATCCATCCCTAAAATCAAGGGTAGTTTACTGAACGGCAAAAAGAAAAAAATCAATTTATTTCTAATCCAGTTTAACGATTTCGATTAAATTTTGTAACTAGATATTGTTTAACACTACTTACGAAAAGGAAATTCTCATTTTCCCATGAAAATGACTTTAAGGGTACTTTACCCAAGTAGAAATCTCCAATCTGGATAATATTTCTGCAACTATTTGATATATTAAATATCTTTATACGGTTGTAGTACTATTTAAATTTAAAATCTTTTATTTGGAATACTTAATTTTTTATAAAACTAACAATTTCTGAGCTATAAGTAAATATTTACATAATATGGATCTCTTTGACAATTGAAGTTAATTTTTATGCTCTTTGGGGGATATAGATGTTTCTTTTTCTCAATGTTTCTGTAAAAGTGTATATTATTTCATTTATGCTCTTTGGTGGTGTATTTATGCAACAATATTTATGATTTTATTTCACAAATATTATAAGTTTTTAGTAAATATCTCTATATTAAGAAAAAAGAAAGTCCGTAGGGTGCACCGTACCATTCATATCTACAGAGGTGTCGGAAAGTTTTGGGTATGGGGGGGGGGAATTCAATTATCTCTAGACACCCGCCCAAACAAGCATGTATCCAAGGGGGCAGGGCGCGTGGGGCTGAAGCCCCCTCCCCAAATCTAAACAAAAATTAAAAATGATTATAAAAAGATAAAATTATATAATTATCTTGAATGAAAATTGACGGTTAAACTATGTGTAAAATACATTTTTGGTTCAAGTGTGTAAATTTATTCCACTTGACTTTTAATAAAAAAAAAGTATTTGTTTTTATTAAAAATTGTGTAAATTGGTATTTTTTCTATTAAAAGTCATAAAAGTATATACATTATTAGTGAATGCAAGAATGGGTCTACTTCAATATATTTCTGTACGAAATTTTGATATATATTTTTATCTCCTTGCAGGTCAGACTTGTCCGCCTGTTACCGTTTTGTATTAATATGACACGAGCATGCAAAACTATTTCACCAGTGTCATGACACGATCATCTGTAAAAATCATTAATTACTTTTCAGGAAGATTAGAAAATTAGATAGGAAAGAAAGATAAAAAATTTAAAAACAAGAATAATTGGGCCCCCCTCTGGCCCCATATCTTCTCCATTCCGATGACCCTAAGCATAGATATAACCATTTTGTTCAATTTATATCATAGAACTTTTCCAATTATTTCTCAAAATATTTTTTCATATATATCTGAATACATTTTTTGAAGACATTTACGATACCCAATTTCTTACCATTTGGTTCCTAATTAAAATATAGCTAGTGTATTAGAAAGAATGTAAGATTGTGTCGTATCATTTATTTGTTGGGATTTTTAGCGCGTAGTCTCTAAACACCCAAATTATGTGACCCCACAACATAAAAGCTTTAATCTGAGATGGGACCCTTATGCTTCTATATACACCTAGCTACGGCCCATGTGTATTTAACTGAATAGCAGTACAAACACGTATGCAAATTATACATTTCTTCGTCAGTGCCACTTGAAATCGGACTAGGATCACCTATAACTGTGACTGACCACGCTGGCCATGAAGCCACAGGGATGGACTAATTATGGGGGATTAACACCAGAATATAATTATATACGAGAATGATATATATTCCATACGTTCGTTTCCAATGAGGTACTAGAATTTTCGAAACTATCTTCCTATAAGGAATCTTGAAAGAACACCTTCGCCTGTTGTTTTTCTTGCCGCATTTACTACCGATTTGGTGCGGTGAGGTTAGTTCTGGGACATGCCATGATAATTAATGTGCGTTCTTCTTTCAAGGACACACCTGCTCTCGATATAGGCATACCTTAAACCACGCGGGGTCTTGAACCATAGAGGTTTCCGCTGTGTACACGTTTTGAAGGTCGTGCCGTCTAATTTGGTCAAACGAGTGTTGTATATGGTGAAGACGTGTGGTGTCACCTTCAGACGTGGCACAAATAAAATAAAGTTCATAGTGGATAGATAGACAGTCCAATTTTTATGGTAAGGGTCTTTTTGAATAGTACTAACATATTTCTTTCTACCAATATTGATAGCATTTTGTTATATTAGATATATAGAGGTATTGATGTATCAAAAAGTGATAGATGAAGATCACATGACCAGACGTATGAATACGTGAAAATAGTCCTTATAGCTTGGCTAACTGTTAGATAAGTCCCTCCTGTGAAAATCAGACTGTACACCGGTTTAAACGTCAGTAAATAAATCTGTTGGCGATAATTCATTGGAAATAAAGTTCTCATAAAATAAAATAAATCGGATAAAAATAAATGGTATGGCTTATCGCACTGACTTTCTCGCTTCTTTACCTAAAAAGGGAGACATATATACTTATAAATCGTAAGATATTAAACAAAACAGTAGATATTATTGCTGAAACATAATGTAAAAAAGAGCATCATATTATACAAAAGAGAATAAATGAAATAATATACACGGTTATCAAGGCCAGCGGGGGTTTTGGGGGTTCAAGCCCCTCGCAAAATTTTATGAACAAAATATAGATGGCTTTAGTTATGGTTCAAACCATATCAAAATTAAGATACAACTACAAATTAGAGGGCTGTGTTACCATAAAAAGCACTTCAGAGAGCTTCTAGAGGTGTTAAATATTTAGAAATTTTCCTAGCCTTTGGTATTTTGGGGGTTATTTTTTCATTAAAAAAACACTTGACAGAGCTTCAAAAAGTTTTTAATATTTATAAATTTTCCAAGCCTTCGGCAATTAGGGGGTTATTTTACCATGAAAAAACCACTTCAGAGATCGTCTAGAACCGTTTATCATTTATAATTTTTTCTAGCTTCCAGCAATTGGGGGATATATCTACCAAACTCCCCCTGAAATAATTGCCTGGCTGCGGCCTTGATGGTTATAGAAACATTTAGAAAAAGGAACATCTCTGTCCAACAAAGATCCTAACAATCAATTTCCCATTTCAAAGACCTTTATGGAAAATATATATTTGTTTATAGTTCGGAGACTATTGGTCTTATGAAAATATATTTCAAATAAAAGATAGTTCTACATTTTACTAATGTTAAGTTATTTCTTATCTCAAATAGTTACGGAGATATGATTAAAACTGGAAACTTCCGCATAAGTAAAGTAAAGTCATTTTCACGGGAAATTTAGAGTCAACATTTTGTTTGAAATGTTAAACAATGGTTGTATAAAAATTTAATCAAAATCGTTAGAGCCAATTTAGAGAAAATCGATTGAATATCTTTTCACCCTAAATATTATTTCCCCCACAAGGGAAATGGTTGGTCCTAATACCGCGTGAAATATTTAGAAACTAAATTATCAAAATATATTACTTCGACTTGTTCTAGTTATAACCCATTACCAGAAGAGTTAATAAATATACATGACTTCATTAATGTAAGAAACGTCGGCAATAAATATTATCTTTGGTCTGTGCTAGACTTGATGTACCCTGCTAAGGATCATGTTGACCGTGTGAGAAAGTATATATCACTGGAAGACCAAATAAACAGGATGGAATTGAATATAATGTTCCAAAACCGCAAATAACAAAGTTTGAAAAACATAATAATATAAAAGGATATATTAATGTACCAGGGTGAAATGTTCCCTTTAACCATGACTAAGGCTAGTCGTGAAAAGCACGTTGACTTGTTGTTTCTTTCGAATGAGAGTGGTGGAGATTTATACCTTATTAAAAATCTAAGTAAATCGCAAAGCTCACTAAGTACAAGAGTAAATCATTCTTTTGCAACCACTCTTTGGAGAGATTTTCCAAGGAAGATCTCAGTGATGACCGCATAGTGAGCGTTGTGCGCATTTCAAGGCTTAAAGATACAGATGCCTGATAAAGAGAGTTTAATATCGAAATCTTCACCATATAAATTATATAATCAGATGACAGAATTTAATGTTTCAGAAAGTGAATCCACTCATGTTAAAAGTGAGTGGGGAAAAAATGTGTAATGAAGACTATGGAAGAGGGGTCTGGGGTCCAATCCTCGGTCCCGGCACAGATTTATCTGATTGCCAAACCCTTCCTTCACCTCTGACAAGACATCTTGTGAATGTAAGGCCTCCGCCGTGGTTCGGATTCCACGTTAAACTATAGGTCCTCCATTTCATATCACAATCACCCTACCATTACACATTAGTGTAAGTGCGTATAATTCGAACGGGTAGTAAGACGTGGTGCTAATAATAATAATAATAATAATAATAATTTTGAAAATGCTATACTTTTAGCAGTTATCTTCGAATAATTTTATGTTTTGAGTATAATAAACTAGACTGTCTACATTTTTGTACAAAGCCTGGACTAGCACGAGTGGCAATTTTTAATGATGTCAAAGGTTGAGTTGAAACTACTAACATACATTTAAACGCATTTATTTAAGGGATACAATGAGGGGTGTCTATGATTTTGTATATATATATTTATTTATTTATACTCTGAGAGTAACAACCTTGGTTTGAATTATTTCAAGCCTGAAAATTAAGTAACCTACATTACATACCGGGATTATAATAATTAATTTATATGGGCCTGCGATATTTGAGTATCTCCCACAGTAAGATTTTAGGGAGGTGAACCAGGCTGAAATAAAAAATCTCAATGGAATTTCATTTTATGATGTTAGCCCTGTGGGCTATATTTAAGAAGTTGACTTAAGACTACCGGGAATAAATGCATGGTGAGCCCAATGGCTATCCATGTGCTATTGAAAAAAGCCATAGTGTAGCATTAATTAATATACAATGAACAATAAATATCTGGGCCGGTCTAAGGCAAAAGTTGTGTGTGTGCAGAACTCATATTTTGCCACCCCCACCCCTCTCATCTGAAAAAACTGTGGAGAATACTGTGATCATATTATGATCATTTTAATTCTAGACACTAGGTATAAATATTTTTAGTGGTGAATTTTTTTTTAATATCTAACAAAACTCTGTATTTCATAAGTCAGACGATGACGTCATTGTGTTTCCATCTTTAAATGTTTTAGTTTTTCTTTTTTTTTAAACATGAAAAAGTTTTGTTGACTCTTTTTAGTTTCTTCTTTAAAGTGAGATATAAAGTATACTACACTTCCAAGAGCTACACAAATCTGGATTTTCATAAAGATTATGTTTGGGAAATAAAAAGACAAGTAAAATGCAGTTTAATTTCCTATTTAGTTTCTAAGTACATGAATCTTGATAGAACTTTCTACTACTCGCACAATGTAATTTATTTTACAAAACATTATCAGGTATATTCTAAATATTAACTTTCCTAGATTTTACAGAAGAAAAAGTGTTAATTAAATCGTTATACTCCAATGAGAATGATATCTCATTTTCAATCTATAATATTGATAAATTGTTCAACCTTTCCTGAGAAGAAGTTGATCTCAGATATGTTTTAATTAACTTCAACTTGGAAAAACTTCTCTCGGCTGAAGAAACTGACGTAGGTATGGTGAATATAATCCTTAAAGCCACCCACACGTTTATATAGGCATATTTTGAATTGGTACTTGACAAGAAACTTAGTACATTCAATGGAGCTTTCTCGTTTAAAGAAAGAAAAAGAAATAACAGCTCTTGTTATAACTTTAAAAATAAAATTAATGTAATTTAATCACACCAATATACAATTCCATGTTTTATTTGGCATTTATAAATTTTCTTGATTTAAAAAAATTTAAATACTCCACATTGATTTCATTAGGTAAAGTAAAATAAATGTATTTAAATTAAATATTAAAAAAAAAAGTTTGAATTGCATTTTTACATATTAAAATGATATTTTCACATTTATTTTAAATTTGAATTTAAAATTATATTTTTATGTAGATCTTATAATGCTAGAACGACTTACTTAAATTTTTTGGAATATAGATGGCTTGTATATGTATTTAAACATATTTTTGAAAAAAGTCCAAATTTCAATTAATAACTTGATAAATTAGAAACAAGTTTTTTTTAAATATGTCACTTTACCTTTAAATGGCATGAGGTATTTGATGGAAATCAACTCTTCACATAACTTTGCACCTCTCATGTCACTTTTCACTCCATCTGACAAAAATTCTTCAAGAGCTTTGCATTTTGAAAGAAGTTCTCGTTTTGGTAATCCATCTAGCTTAAAAAGAAACTCAACTTTTGAAGTGTTTGTCTTCAGTTGTGCAAATCTTTCCTCTACGGCATTTTGAGCAGTATACTAATGACAGGAAAATTCTCAATTCTTAGAAGTGCTTGTGGAATAATTGGTGCTTCATCACCAGTATCATAAACAGACTGCTTCTTTTTCCTTCTGATTCTTGGGGTTTTAAATTTGCCTTCAACTTCCAACTCATCAGCCAACTCTTTTGCTTTAACTAAGCTGGAAGCAAATCTATTCACACTAAAATCTTTTATAAACTTGCTAATAGATACCAGCATGATCACAGCTTTTGGAAAGTTGGTATGCTTGGACTGAAAGGTCTTACTTGGAATATTCACTTGAAAAAGAATGTCATACCATGCAATCAAAGACACCAAGAAACCGAAATCTTTAAGGTCGTCAGTCAAATGACCAGCCTCACATCTAACGTCATCTTCAAATGATGCGTCACTATGCAAATCCCAAAAGGCTTGTCGAACTTGCACTATTTGGTACCTCACTGATTTAAGTGACTCAATCCGTGCTTCCCAACGTGTTACACAAATTCCTTTCCAAGTTAAGGAAGTTCCAATTCCTGAAAATTCAGAAGAATTTGATAAGCTTTCCAAGAAATTGCTCCTACGTTTTGTTGATTAACTAAACAGTACATAAAGCCTTTGTATTGTTCCAAAAAGAGTAACAGTAGGAACTGATGACTTGGCGGCGTCACTTGGTACCAAATTCAAACTCTGGCAGCCGTAAGGAACAAATACGGCTCTTTTATTTTTTTATTTAAAATTTGTTTTTGTAGCCCACAGTGTTTTCCCTTCATGTTAGCCCCATTGTCATAACCCTGGACCCTACAGTTCAGGATGTCAAGACCATATTCCTCTAGTTTTCCTAAAATAGTATCTGCCATAATTTTACCTGTACTGTCTGAAACCCCGATAAAATCTAGAAAGCTCTCACATATTTCCACTTTCCCCCTGATTTTTCGTGTATGTATCGTATTACAATAGATAATTGTTCTTTTCTACTCAAATCAGAAGTACAGTCAAGAATAATTGTAAATTATTTAACCTCTTTGATTCTTTTAAGATTTCCTCCCATACTTTATTTCTCATTAGATTTAACAGCTCATTTTGAATGTGCTTTCCTAAATATGTTACACATCTGAGATTGTCTTTCCCCAGAATCTGGGAATAAGATCCTTTATAACAGGATCGAATTTTGCAATCAACTCTACGAGACCAAGAAAATGTCCATTATTTTTGCTGTAGTAGGTTTCGTTAGTTCCTCTAAAAGCCATGTTGTGCCGGACAAGTAACTGTGTGATGGCAAGATGTCTCGTGAGGACATTTTTCCATCGCTCTTTTACCTGAGCAGTTAATCTTTGATTTTCGTCATCAATTGTCTTGTCAGTATTAAGACTCTTTTCTGCTTCAACCCATTTTTCGCTACCCTTTAAGTGGTTGGAGGACGTCTCGTGTCGGGATAGAGTTTTACCTATGTGCCTTCAATCACAGTTTCCATTTTCATCAGATAACGTTGTGCTGTTAATTGCCGTGTTAAATACCTTGCAGCAAAAACAGTATACACTTCCCTTAGACTGGGAATACATTAGCCATCGTCTTCTGATTTTCTCATCGTTGCAGGCCATCCGATAATAATATACGTTGAAAAATGATCTTTTTGTGCCGTCTTTAGGGTAGCTGTCTAATACTGTTGAGATTGGTACTTGCGAAATAATAAAATCACGTTCAGTTGCGCTTAGCACTTTGGGCCATTTAGCCGGATCTTTCGATTTATCACATGATTTACTCATTTCTTGGATTGTATCAGTCACATAACTCTTATCATTGTAATCAGTAATTTGCATGGTGTTAGAATAATCGGCATTAGTATTTATTAGATCCTTTGAACGATCTTCCTCCTTCTCTGAGCGCTGTTTCAACAGATGATCATCGTTACATTGAGTTCCACTTTCATTTTATTTACTGGTGCTTGCCTTCGTTAAATAACTACAAAGTAATGTAGTGCTTGCCTTAGTTTCTTGTAACGTTTTCGCTTTCCGTTTTCTGTTTTCGGCTCCAGAAATTCTGGAAAATATTTTAATAACCGTTTAAAAATAGATTTAATATAATTAAAAAACAGAAACCATAAAAAGTAAAAACGTAATAATAACAGCAATACAGAATAGGACACTTCACAGAGTATAGTACCTACTAAAAGGGTTTGCACCAAATTAATAATTGAAAACAAAACTTAAGCAAAATTTTACAGAACACCCTATAAACTAAATATAATAAATAGCGAATTGCAACACGCTGAACTATAAATAAGGCGAGTAAGTGACCGCCAATAAATCTTTCTCGTGGAGGTTAAGTGACTGACTGAGAAGAAAAACAATTATTGCACCTACCCCCTTCCCCCGCACCCTCCACCCCCCCCCCCTAAAAGTTAGGCCTGAGCCTGACTGCTGACTTATTGTAGATGGTACACTATCGACTTGTTAACTAGTATAGTACCGTCACCAATCAAAATGTATTTACTATGTTTGTGTATCTAATGCAATAATTTAAAATAAAAAAAAAGTACTCTGTTTGGCTTGGATGCAAATATTAATTTAAAAAATAAGCATTCTTCTTACAAATTACTTTTTTTAATTATACTTATAATTTCACAGATAAAAACCAAAAATATTTATCTTTGTGTAATTTTGGCGCTCCCTTGAATTGTTTGTGTTTGCGGTTGCACACGTCGCACACGCCTTAGACCGGCCCTGATAAATATATAAATATTGCTAAATTAGAAACATAAACTTAAGTTGTCACTCACCAGGTACTTCATTCAAACCCTCTTTCTAGGACTACTCGAACTAAATACGAGCCAAGAACACACGCCAGTGACAAGATTTAATGTTTACTGATGAGATAAAGAGGATTCGTAACAATAGCCACTTCATAGCAATTCCCCAAAGTTCTGGGAGGAATGTGATGACATAACATCCTGACCCAGAATTTTCGATTTTGGTTACATGGCAGCCCGTTGTGTAGAATCGACACCTGACAGTTTACATACGTTTCCTCTTCTTTTTACCTTCCTTTGTTCCTCTTACCTAAAATAATCTCTATCCTTCTTTGGGGCAACAATTGTATTTAACACCCCAGGAGTGGCAATGTAATACCACTCTTGGTTGAGATTTTAATCGAGAAGGAGCTAATTCGTTAGCTCGAACGTTAAATATTATGTAATAATAATGTATACAAGTTTAAATCTTTAATTCTACTAAAATGGGTTTCAATCTAAAATTCATAAAATAATACTTGTTAATATTTTGAATTTTCCAGTTGTAAATAATTTTCGAATTCATACTTTAGTATTTACATCATATTCCTTTTTTTTTTAGTAAAGACTGTTAGACATTTATTGAAGTTATGTAATATGACCATATAATATAATTTCGAATAAGGCCGTTTTGTTAGCGACTTTGTTTATGAAGAATGTGTGTACTTTTGAATTTGTGAAATATTTTGAATTTATTGAAATCTAGATTTTTTGTGAGAATAGTTTCAAGATGTAATTTCTAGGAAATATGAACTGAACACTAGACTCTGTTAGACTTGTTATTTCTTTTTGCTCTAAGTAGCAAAAATCATGTTTGGAAATATAATAATATTATTTTTTTCTGATATAATATAAATGGTAGTTAGATTACAATTAAATGTAGCTTTATATTTTGTTACTGCCACTATACATTTACTCAAGTTAGTATATTATTTATGTACCCACGGTACTTCATTTATATTGCCCGTTCTTCTTGAGAAAGGCCGTTGAAGTTTGTATTCCATTTTGGAATATTTCTATGTTAATATATATCGTTGTTTATTCCATTTAAACTATTTCTCAACTACTAATAAATAATTACTTATTACCTAAAATACAAAACCACCCCAGTTTGATGACACACAGAACTTCAGCAAACATGATGAACAGTATCCTAAAGTTACTATTATTAACTAATGTTGCTTTAATATTTTGATTCCTGGTTAGTTGAGCTTAACTTCTATATTGGCTGGGAGCTTGCAAGCTAATTCTTTCTTTGGTGTTTTTTTACCCAATATTCCATATAAAAAACTGCTTGCTTATACTAAAATTTTGCTCTCTGTCAGTTTATGCTTTTCCTGTACATTTTGTAGGCTCCCAAGCTGTCCTTTCCTATAATTATATCAAAAAATTGTTACAGTAGCTACATCAGAGATATTATCGTCATTCTCTAAGTATTTACAATCTAAGATTAGCTCTCCATTCGGTGATAAAACGGAAAAGCTGGTACCCAACATAAACAGTAAGAAAACTTACGTGTTTAATTACCGTAATTTAAAACTGCATATATATTTGTGTATGAAGAGTCAAATGATGCCTGGTATCCAAGAAGAGCGCTTGGTTAAGATTATATATTGATTTTAATAGCAACCAACGAAAAAATCAGTAGACTGGTTTAAAAATGACTTTTTCAAATTCATGAACAATGTTGTATTCGGTAAATCAATGGAGAATCAAAGACATCGTGTAACCGATCAACTGTTTAACAGTAAATAAAAGTGTAAAAAGTATTTCTTCTCGAGCATTTATTGCCTATACAATCTTTATGGAAGATTAAATCTGGGGATGCATGAAGAAAATAAACTGCTTTTGAATAAGCCGATCCATGCAGGCTTTACTATTTTAGCTACAGGCTATAATCAGTATGAACAGTTTTCATTGTAATTAGGTTAGACAAAAAGAGGGAAAAAATGTATAGCTCCTATTCACAAACACAGCTCTTTCTGTACATAACTGAAAACAGAAAATGTATATGTGGATATGTGTATATTTATGTTTGATAATAGAGACCATTTGGGAACACCAGACTTTCCAGAAACACATTTTTAACATTATATATTAAAGTCTCTGGGGAAGATAAAGTAAGAGATTAATGGGGAGTGTATTGGAGAATTTGTGAGAATTTGACCGAAGCTTTACTCAATTCAAAAGGGGAGTCTCAAGGAGAAATCAGGGTAAAGTTGTTTCGAAAATACCTCTAAAAAAGAAAATCACAACACAATTATAAAACATGTTTAAAGAAGGGGGGGTTGCACTATATCAATATGCCCATGGTAAGAGGTGAAAAACATCAGCCCTACAATATTTGCTTGAATAATCTTGCACTTTTACCTACATATGACAAATCTTATGCCTTAGATAATGGGTTTTATACGCTTAGGAAATATTTTAATATGTACAAATCTCGTGTGCTTGTAAATGTCATAGCCTGATTTATTTAGGTGAAATCGCAAGGCTTTATTAACATTATTTGTTTGGTAAAAATTAGTTTTAGTCTAGAGGCATCGCTACTCGTTCCTCGTAATGCTCCCTGGAAAACTTTAGTATAAATGGCTAAACGACCAACACATCATAGTATAATATATTAAATTAGGTAATGGGGTCAACTACTTTTATTCGATTTTAGCGGATAATCAATGTTATTCTTACGGAAGTAAGTTAACCATCATACACCCACTAGGGTGCTGGCTGGCTAACTGGCTAAGTAGATTGAGAGCGGCTCATCTAAGTTACGGAGTTAAGGATATTAACATTAATAAAGTATACATAAAGATGAGAAGATTAACCCATCATGCATCTGCATTTACTTAAGGGATAAGAAGTGTCTGGTATTATTGGTTATACTGAAGAAGTCACTATTACGAGATCAAGCTGTTTAGCGTTCGGGAAAAGCGGTTTGGGGTGAAGTTTGAGAGGTCTGAAGGAGGTAGGGTGTTGGGGGTCAAGTTGAAGAGGGTAATTTACAGTTATGATCATGAGGTTGATAGTACATAATATTGTTCCGTTTTGTTTGTTGAGAATGGTGAATTCAATTGGTTAAAGGATGGAAAAATATATGGTTTTCAGGTAGGACCTTTAGGTTTGGGAGGCTTAGCTGAGTGGGAATTTTTAGTCAGAGGTTTGGTTGTTGTGTCGAGATTCCTGTGAGTTGTAGGTTAAGGCGCAGGTTCATGATTGTTCTTTAAACGCTTGAATAATTGTAAATCTCCACTAGGTTTATCCATAGTAGGATATAATAAGAAGGGGTAGAGACCATCTGGGTGTTTGGGAAAGATTAAAGGGGGTAAGGAATACCGGGAAAAGGCCTTGATTGTAGTATTCCTGTGACTACCTCTCGGATTTTCACCGTCTTGTATCAACAGGCTCTGACATATTCGAACTTGTCTGTTTGAAGGTTCAGCTGTGAAGGTTTGGATAGTAGAGTGTTCGTGACATATTGAAGGAAGGTGTAGAGGGGAATTGTGGCTGGTAGCATCAGGGCGTGGGGCCATACCCTGATTGGCTTTAAGGGATGTAGTTATCCACCATCTTAAATCCACCATCTTGGATCTAGTCATTGGCTATAAGGTTTGCTAGAAGTTCATTGGCTGTAAAGTTTAGGAGGAGGGTGGGGATCCTCCAGCTTAAATGATTTCATTGGGTCTATGGTTTGCTAGATATTCTTTGGCTGTAAGGTTTTCTAGAAGTTCATTGGTTATAAGGTCTATGAGGGTGGAAGGAAGAGGTGGGGCTTGACGCTCGTTGGTTAAAAGGTTTAGGGGGAGGAGGATGGAGATTGACATCCATTGACTATAAGGTGTAACAAGGGTAGTGGAAGAGGGCTGGATGTAAATGTGGCAACACCGCCTGACTGGGTAGGATGTCAATCTGGAAACGCGGCCTCTAAAATATGATCCAGAAACCTTATTTCTACACTACTATACCAAGCTTAATTTATATTCTTAAAAATAACCTACAGAAAACATGAATTAATTATGCATACAAGAGTAAATAGGCATAGATCAAATCGTAGGTACTCTATTTATTTTATCCAAAACTAAACTTTTTTTTAGGTAATTTTCACCCAAAAAAATAATTATAGATAGTTTTAAAACATTTCTACACGAATATGTCGAATAAGATGTATCAATAGACTAGTATTAAATTCTACAATATGATTATCTTATTTTCGTTTGTCTTTATTAATAATAAACGTTGCATACTGTCATATATTCCTAGCTAGTAATTAATGTTCATTTTAATTGGCATAAGCACTATAACTTTTAAAATCCATTGGCCCCGAAGCTATTCTCTTTTAAATATAACATAAGATGGCATGAATGCACTTTGAAATTGGCACACAATTCTCAGAACATTGTTTGAAACCAAGCTATTTAGTTTGGTCAAGGAAAGCGTTCGTTCTAGTCAGTGGTTTGGTATGGTCTCGCTAAAAGCAATCGTAATCAGCCGCGATACAGAGTTTGACAATTATATTGTAGGCCTAATATCATTTTAACATTTCAAACAAATTAAATTGATTATATTTATGACTATAATTCACTCAATATTTCTAACAAATTTGTAACTACTGCATCATTTATGCATACACAAGAAACATAAAAAATACTTCTTACAGGGCATTGTTTCTAACGTCATCTAATTTTTTTTCGAGAAATCCGGGTATAAAAACTTCACCGTTTTTTTATCTTTGAGGTTTTTTTAACATGCACTTTCTGAACCGACATATTATATCAGGCCCTACTTATAAACTAAATTAAATCTAGATCAGACACAACACCAAGCCCCCGGCCGTTAATCATCACTTTTAAAAAGGAAACATACATTTCACTAATGATATTTTTTTCAGCCATGCCGGGAATAAAACCTGGGGCCGTTAGTTTAAAAGGCAGCCACGCTATGGAATTAGCTAAGATGTCGAACACGTAACCATTGAGTGAGCATTTTTTCTTGGCATTTTTGGGGACAGCCATTCTAAGTTCGTTATTTAGAGCCGAATAAGGTTGTCGCCAATCACTTGGTACTTTACACACCCTATTTAGTCATGTTATTTAATATTATAGTGTTATTAGACAGAGTTAAAAAGTTAGGTCTAGTGTTTAATTAAATATTGTGTAAAACGTGACCGCTTTGTAAACAAAACTGCAAGTACAGTCAGAGCCATAAGGTCAGAAAAAAGTCAATTCTGGCCATGATGATGGGATTTTACAAGTAAACCTTTTGGCAATTGACTTAATTAAAACATTACCCAGTTCGGTGGCGGCATAGTATAAGGCATCACTCTAGGATTAGACTTGGCTGCCGATGAAGGGGAGATCGGGGTTATATTCCCAGTCAGGGTGTACTGAGAGGAGTTTTTCCTAAGTGGTTATCCCACTCTACCTCTACGCAAATGCAGGAGCACTTATTCTAAATTCAACCTTCTTGACCACTAACAAATCAGCGTAATTATTAGACAAGGATATAACCCTAGCGGGTAGTAAGGTGCAGTGCTAAATAAAAAATTAAAACATTTGTATATCATACATATACATTTAAAATTTCATAAATTTGTTGAACGGATCAGGGACAAAATTAGTTCGGGACACAAGTTTTGTTATAGGAACCGCCACCATATAAAAGGTCCTTTATTTTTTTATAGTAAAGGAGGTAACCGTAAAAATCTACGGAATTTAAATGATCCGATAACCCATTTTTAGAGTTAAGGTTTATTTATAATTTATTACATGTATGTCATAATATGTACTAAATATTATTTGGGCAGCAATAAAATCTAACAGCTATGCTTGTTTTAATATATTTTCTTAACAAACACCCATCCTATATTTGTGCATAGCATCTTACTACCCGTTAGGGCTATTCTTGTATTCACACTTATAGGTAGGGAGGAGTAAGGTAGAATTTATAAGAATTATACCTGTATCTAAGTGTAGGAAGAATGGGAAACGATCTCGGAAAAACTATCTTAGTACACCCGTCCAAAATTCAAACCCCGACTTCCATGTCACTGACATGCATCCTTTTATAATGTACTCTTATATACGCATATACGTAATGCAAGGGAGAATATTAGCACCTGATTTATTTTATGGATCTATTACAACAAATTACATAAACAATCAATTTATAATGTAGTGATAATTTCTATTATTTATAAAATAACATCAATTATTGTATTACGATTATAATTACAATTTTTGAAGGGAGTTAAATTTATTAGTTAATCTATAAATTAAATAAATATATTATTGGATATAATAATTCCTTTAAAATTTACTGATTAACATGAACTAATAATCTAGGACTATGTTTTGACCTCACAAGGATTCAAACCAGCCTTTCTCATTGAATGCTGGTTAAAGTTAAAGCATAGTAATGTGTCACATGTAGTGCACCTGTACCTCTCGCAAAAACCACAGCGGATATTCAGTCAAATTCACACTGTGAACAGGCCAGTTTTCGTGACCAGCTTGACTATATACTGGATCATCATTGTAAACTACAATTAATATATATTTCAGTAGTAAAAGTTGAACGTAGAGTATCCTTTGGCTTTTTTCCTAATGAGGTGTTTTCTTAGCTTTAAGAGCGTGCATCACAAGCCAATCAACTCTATGGTACAGTCGGCTAAAAATCGTACATTTACACGAACATTATTGCACGTGGATCACCTCTGATCAAACATTAATGGAGATAAAGGGTTAATAGAAGTTTCTGATTGCGGATATTGTTGGGATATTTTGATAAAAATTGCATTTACCATTTTAAAATGGCTTCACAAATAAGCATTGTGCACAAATCTTCACTCTGTCATAAAAGGGACATAATGTATTCGTTAACAAGAAACTTTGTCACTTTGTCCTCCATTGTCACCGCGGGAAATGTCGAGTAATAATTCAAATACGAATGCACTGCACACATTTTTGGCAAATCTTGGTCTTTTCTTTCCCCTTTTACTCCCAAACCTCGCGCCGGCCGGGAGCTGAGCTGGGCCTGCTATGATGAACGCTCTTAACTGTTGTTAAAAGAAATGACGTACCATTACAAACTAAACACAAAGTGTGTCGATCTAGCTGCAGGGATTCAAACCCTCCTGAAGACAAAGTTTCTCTTTCACCCAGTGACCCAGGATGGCAGCTTATGTAGACCTATACCTTATTGCAGCTAAGTTGATAGGTGAAGTAAATAGGAAGAGAAAAAATATTTAAGGAAGAAAACTATGAATTTTTTACGTAATAATAACTTTATGTTTTGCTTGAAACAGCTCCACATCAAGTAGTCATGTGATGTGTTGATAAATTAAGATTAATAGCAAAACAACAATTATGTAGATAGCTATATCAATTTGATTTAATGATAATTTAGTTAGCTAGAAAATATATATGGTTAAAATACATAATAAATGTTACGTCTCACCGTATAAACTTTCTTCCTCTTTTATTTTAAAATACACATTTACTAAAAACTCCAAAGATTTGTGAAACGAAATAATAGGTCCATGCATTGTTGTAGAAACACTACACCAACGATCATAAATTGAATAATACACACTGTTACTTACTCTATGGCATTAGGAACCAGGAACACTCTTACAGGAAAATTGAGAAAAGAGAAACATCTTTGTCTGCCAAAGAGCATAAGAATCAAATTCATTTTCAAAGACCTGAACTAAAAAGTATATATATTATATTTGCTTATAGCTAAGAAATGATTTGTTTAGTAAAAATATATTTCAAATAAAAAATGTTATCTTTAATAGTACTACAACTTTACAATGATAAGTTATTTCATATATCAAATATTTAGGGAGAAATGATGAAAAGTGGAAAATTTCTTCTATATAAAGTACCCTTAAAGTCATGTTCATGAAAATATTAAAGTTGCCATCTTGTCGATAGTAATAAACAGTGTCTAGATATAAAATTTAATCAAAATCGTTAGAGCAAATTTAAGAAAATAGTTTTTTTTTCACTTTATGCCCTTCAGTATAATTTTAGAGTTTGATATCTAATTTGAAAAACACCTCAGATGGACCTTATGAAAACCTCAGATCCCAAGTTTTAGCCCAATCGGTAAAATAGTTTATGCTTTAGCCCGAGGTACAGACAAACAGACGGCATTACGAAAACAACTTTTTTAGTTTCAAGGGGTCATGAAACGTCGAAATTTATCAAAATATCGAATTCGAATTTTTTGACTATAACAATACTTTCTCCCTGAGGTGGCGAAAGGAAGTTAAAATAGAACATATGACGAGAACAATATAATAATAAAGTGGTTATTTGAATAATGATATTTAAAGGTAGATAACAAGTAACTTTTTAATACATTAATTGTTATTTATGAGAAACTTTTAATTTTCATACTCATTCACCAACCTAAGATGAATGAATCATAATTTAATATTTGTATATTTTAAAATGTTACTTGCTATCTATACTTTTAGTTATCATTTATCAACTAACAATCAAATCATTATTTCATTATATTGTTCTCATAATCTGTTATATTTTTAATTTCTCTTGACACCTCGGAGAGAAATTATTGTGATCATCAAAAAATTCTATCTCGAGATTTTGATAAATTTCGACGTTTCATGACCCTTTGAAACCAAAAAAGTAGTTTTCGTAATACCGTCTGTCTGTACCTCGAGCTAGAGCATAAACTATTTTACCGATTGGGCTAAAACTTGGTATCTGGGGTTTTCATAAGTATTACCCTAGGGGTTTTTCGAATTGGATATCTAACCCTAAAATTAAGGGTAGTTTATTGGTGAACAAAGATGTTTATCTTTTCTCAATTTTCCTGTAAGAGTGTTCCTAGTTCCTAATGCCATAGAATAAGTAACAGTGTGTATTATTTAATTTATGATCGTTGGTGTAGGGTTTCTACAACAAAGTATGGACACATTATTTCGTTTCACAAATCTTACGAGTTTTTAGTAAATGTCTATTTTAAGAAAAAAGTGGGAGAAAGTCTATACGGTGAGACGTACCATTTATTATGTATTATAACCATATATATTCGCTAGCTAACTAAATTATCATTAAATAAAATTGATATAGCTATCAGATCTACAAAATTGTTATTTCATTACTAATGTTAATTTATCAACACATCACATGAGTGACTACTTGCTGCGGAGCTGTTTCACACAAAACATCAAGTTATTATTATGTGAAACATTAAAAGTTTTCTTTCTTAAATATTTAATCTTAATTACTCCTTACTAACAAAATCGTGAACATTATTACAAAGGGAGAGAATAGCCAGTGGCCTTGTAACACACCCATTATTTGGCACCCCTTTTTAATTGTATTTACTAATTAATTAGAATTTATTTAATAATATACTTATACCAATAAATAATAACCCGATTAAAAAGTTCCAACACGTTACTTTTAAATAAAATCAGTTATTATTAAAATTATATGAGTATGTCTACATTCGAGGAATTCAGTTAAGTAGAGAGGATTTGAGGGAAGTAGAGAGGATTTGAGGGAAGTAGTCCAATGACTGGAAGAGCCAAAAAACATTACCCTGCTAGAAAAGTAGCTACAGTTGGTTTACCACTTCTTTGGTTTTGCCTGACAGCTAGCAGAAGCTTGCAGATGCGTCAGACGTCACGGACGTTCAAGATAGGATTTACCATGATAATGAATTTATATTTTACTCAGCGAGTTTTAAATACCTACATATTATAACGTTGAAACGAAAACCATAGATTCTTAAATAATTCTAAAAATAGTCCTCCAGTGCCACAAAATTATTTTTTTGGCCCTGAAGTAGGTTTTTTTATAAATGCATTTTTATAAATCCTCTACAACTCAGGCTATTTAATTTAATGACGAAAATGGCTTGTCAGAGTATTCCTGCCAGGATTTAGATTTAAAAAAATTCCATGGTAGCATATGTCTATAAAGAATAGAAAACAATAAAAAGATTAAATTAAAAAACAATTCACTGTTTTCAAGGCACAAATATTAAAGTGGCTGCGTGTACTCGTCAGAGGAAGAGGGCAAGGGTTAACAGCACATAGACAAGAGCCCTCTCAAGGTGAACTTCTCATTTTCTTTCTTCTCTTTCTATTTTGTACATTGGCATCCAAGTGTACTAGAGCTTAGACTGCTTAGGTGCGTCTAGTCAAGATGCAACCCACTTCGAAAAATAGCTTTAAAATTTCCTAGTAAGCTACTTAGGTGTGATTGCTTACTTCACCAATCAACTTGTTTGAAATAAGTTAATAGGGTAGGGACTATAGAGATTGAATTTAGATTATGTGTAACAACATTTGCGTGGTAGGAACGACGAGAATATATTCGAGGGAGGACAATACCTTGTACACCCAGCTGTGACTTAAAACACTGACTCCTCCCCGTCCTTCCCCGTCACCGGCAAACAAAATGAGACTGAACTTATCTTCACTGTTTCCGTGTGCCATTTTATCTAAGAATAAGTTACATTTAATTAAAAGAATTACTGCCGCTTTAAAATTAATGCATAAAATATCCTTAATATTGGTTTGAATTAATAATAACGTTTCAATAAAAAGATAACTGAAAACATGTAAAGCATCCTTTATTGGTGGGCACGTGGACTAAACGTCAAGCTAGTCTAGTCTGGTTTTCTGGTGATGGGGAGGTTGGGTTTGAACCCTAGCCGTGTGTTCCGAGGGTGATTCCCCACTATCCCTCCACGCATATACGGCCACATCTATTCACCATCTCAAACTTATTATTATAGTTAGTTGCGGGTATCTCGACTGGCTGGTAACAATCATAACTACCATGTTATGTTCTAGAACAGTTAATAATAAATACATGTTAGTAACGCCATTTTGTTTCTTTGTATCATCATGAATAATAATTGTTACTTGTATCTAAGACACTTTAAATTAGTGACATTTATTATAAACTGTTGGAACCAAGTACGAAGTTATTAATTTTATTGAGTCCAGCATCACTAGCGCATCACTAGCGCTTTGCTAAGGTATGTGGGGGTGGGGGAAGGGTTCCCTCCCCCTCCCCCATACCTTCTATAAATTATTATTAAAATCTCTCAGAAAATAAAGTATTTTAACTATTTCAAAACATGTTAAAAACTTGTATACACACAACAATACAGGAGAATTTCAGCTCTCCTGAAAATCACATTGAATGGAATGAACAGGTTCTGAAATCATGCTTTTCATAGATACAGCCTCAGTTATGTTTTAAAATACTTTAAATTGTTTCTGTAGGGATTAAAATGTTTGAAATAATCCTTGCCATTTCCTGTTGAGGGGACTTAAGAACGAACCACCAAATTAACTACCCCCTCCCTCCCATTCCCCGTTACAAAGTTACATTTCTGCGATGGCCTTAGGTATCAAAATTCTATTTCTTTACACCATTAAACATATAAAAGATAAAAACCTACAAGTTTAATCTTTAAAGCTGATCTTTTTTTTTTAGAACCACGTTTTGCAACCTGTTCAGATTATACGCTTTATTTTACTGACTACGCTGATGAAGGTTGAATTTAGAGGAAGTGCAGTCGCATTCGTGTGTAGGAAGAGTGGAAAATCATTTTGGAAAAACCACCCTCAGTACACCCTACAAGTATTCGAACTCCGACCTCCCTGTCACCGGTAGTCTAGTCTAACAACAAAGTGATGACTTAGACCATGTGGCCACCGAAGCAGTAATCTTAATTACATTGAATCTGTGGGGAGGGTTATTGAGGAGAGGAATGGGATCTACGAGTAGATATGTGGAAAGAGTATAATTTATTTACTGTTATCGATACTTTCCTTTCGATACCAATACTTTTTTATTCGATACAGTTACTCGTGAAAATACTTAGACCCACGGTATCGGATTATTATCGAAAGCAAAAATTATTTAGTTATAATTGATGTATTTTACTAAGTAAAGTAAGCCTACACTGTGATTGATTAAAATTTCCTGTTGTTTCGTTCAGAAATGAGCTAGACAAAAACTTGGCCCTAATTTACAATATTGTGATTATTTTATTATTATTATAATTATTATCATATCTGTATTACCCCCTGGTTAGATCTAAGTTAGAATATGCAAGTGTTGCTTAGAATTCTATTACCTTAACTGACTATTTCATGTTGGAAAACGTTCAAACAAAGTTGGTCGCTGCGTGCTATGATAAATTCTTTACTAATCGGATTTATTATGATAGAATTCGAAACCTCTTAGGGCTCCAAACTCTCTTCTCGCATAGACTTTATTGCGAAACCCTTTTTGTTTTTAATATTTTCAATAGCAAAATTTCTTACAAATTTGCCCTTGATTATGTAGTTGTTCATATCCCTTCTCAGGCTTCTCGTAATCAAGAATAACTTTTTCTCAATAGCTCTTAGAAGATGAGCCCTATAGGTCGTTGTATCGATAGCGCCAATTCTAGATTTGACAAATTCAACTTCTATCATAAAAGAAAAGCTAAACTCAGAGCATTATTTAAGGAACTCCCATATCAATATTTTATCATGTAGAGGTTCAGCCTATATATAATATCTAAATTTACAATATTCTAATTTATTTTTTAGATATTGTTATTGCTTTTAAAATTTGTATGCTTTACTACTCTTTAGTTATTTGTCATTATTGCTATTTTTTTATTATTATCAATATTATTTACTATTTTTTCTTAACTATTAATCAGTATATATAATTATTTAGCTATTTTTGTTTATCTTATTTTCTAGGGTAATTATATGTATATATAAGGTACTTGTGTACAGTGGTGCGGGAACGGGGGTGTAAGTGGGAAATTACGGGGGTAACTGTTATCCCTCAAAAATAGAAATGGGGTAAAAAGTATAATTTTTACCCCCTTCTTCCTACCCCCCCNCTCCCCCCCCCCCCCCAAAAAAAAGTAACAAATTTAGATAATGTAAAGATCTTGTTGAAGCAAGATAAAAAGTTCACATTAACTTAACATAGTCAAAATAAAATGTGTGTGGAGCACACACTGAAGAGATTTTGAAAACTCTGATTGTAATACCAGCTACAGCAGAAAGAAGTTTTTCAATGCTTATACGAATAAAAAACCATCTTTGCTCCACGATGAGGCAACGTAGATTAAACCACCTGTGTCTGCTTAATGCACACCCTGAGAAAGTCAACAAAATTGAAATTGCAAAACTAGTTGGTGGTTTTATAGCTAGTAGCGAATATAGGGCAAAGATGTATGGAAACCTAATTAATTTTCAGTGTTTCATGATTTTAAGTTGAGCCGCATCAGATATAATTTTTCTTAATTTGTTTTGTGTGTATTAATTTTAATGTCCTGCGTGACTAAAATAAATGAGAAAAATGCACAATTGGACCGTTTAAAACAGATAGCTCTTGTTATACGCGATCTAACTTTACGCGTTTTTGCTATAACGTGATTAAAACAAAATAACAAAAATTATGCTTGGTCGGATGTAATTTCGCAGTCACCTAGTGCGGTGGTGGCGTGATCTTGTGCACTCACATTCCATCGAGGACAACTATCTTTACAGTACAGTTTGGTGTTAGGGGGGTGATATTTACAACATTGGAGATGCAGGGACAGAAGTTAAACAGTCCTGTATGAAGGGAGTTTGGAAAAATATTTGGCTTGAAGTTTTTGATTCTCATGATTTCTATCCTGAACACGAGCTTTTCAATTCAAGACATGACATAGCGAGATGTTGGATTTGAGGACATAGACCAGGTAAATGTGAATGAATGACTCCAATCCCACTCAATATAAATCACCAATGAAGATATTCTAGAAATGGAGAACGGCATAAAGGATGAAGAGGAAGAGCCTTATATTGTTGATCCTATCAAACAACTTTAAACAAAACAATTTTCTGATTTTTTTAAAGCACAATGCATTATAATCATTGAAGAGAGTGAACCTAACATGGATAGAAGCTTGAAAGTTGCCAGAGAGATTCAGAGTTATTTGGCTTGAGACAAAGAACTTTATATAGAGAGAGGAAGAATGCTGCCCGTCAGCTAAGTCTTGACCATTTCATCAGAAAAGTTTAAAATCGTCAGTCTAACGACTCTGGACCTTTACGACAGCAAGAGCTTACCATCCCAGGGCCTTCAAGAATGCAATAGCCTACCGCCCCAAGGACCTTCAAGGGAGAAAGAGCTTACCATCCAAGAGCCTTCAAGCGAGCAAGATCCTACCATCCAAGGGCCTTCAAAAAAGCAAGAGAGTGATAATCCAGATCTGCCAGATCCAGTTAATTTATCATGCGATTGAAGTAAGTATACCTGTAGCATTGTATTAAATAAATTAAATAAAAATTGCATTTGTTTACAAATTTCAGAGTATTGAAGATTGACAATAGATGTAGGTTACCCATAGTATTGTACTAGTTAGATAAATTAATAAAAATTGCATTCTTTTACAAGTTTTAGGTTTTTATTTACTTTTTCCCTATCTCACCCATGTTAAAATCAATTTCCATTACGTATATATGTATTATGCGATTATTTATCAGAGCCAATCACTCGCGTGGTGCGAGGGACAGTTGTATTACATTTTCCTGTAGTTTTTTAATCTATAAAATGTTATCCCTTATAAAAAAATAAATTATTATTTTTACCCTCTTAAATAAAAACGTTCCTGCCCCACTGCTTGTGTATTTTCAGTGTTGGCCTGTTTAGGTCTTACGACTGTTGGTCAGCACTATAATAAAATAAATTGATATTGAATTGAAATTACTATTATTGATTTAATATAAGATGTGGTAACAATAACTATATATTAAAGGTTTTATTATAACTAGATAAGAACAAAAACTTTAAGGATAAGAAATCAAACACTGTCACACTTAGAAACCATTAGTGTCCTGCTTATTCTTTCGATTCGGATACGATATTGATTCTTTTCTAAAGATACTAGAAATTAGTAAAATTATCACTACTTTTCTTTCAATGCCTCTTCACCTATTGTAGGAGGGAAATAATCCTCCCAAAGAAAAGAAGGATGTGAAAATAAATGGCAAATAAACGCGAGCAACCGGACGTCTCTTCAATATCCGGCAATGCTCTAATATATTCTCGCAAACGAAGAAATCCCAACTTCATGAGTGTGCAGTGATCCCTACTATAGATATAGGTCACCTTCAAATACGAGGTTATCTAATAACAGTTTCCTTCAACTCTTAGCTTTTTTTACCCCTCTCTCACTTCTTATTTCCCCTCCACCTCTTCGCACTCCCTTCTTTTCCAACCGATTGACGTCATTTCCGGACGAGAATTGGTCGAGCCAGCAATCGAGCAAGCAAGCAGTATCCAAGCACAGAAGTGAGGCTCTGTTGTGTGAACCTTGGAAGAAATAAGCCCGGAAAGGGAAAAAAAAAAGACCCGAGCTTTGCATGGCGGGAACTTAAAAACGGGCTGGGCGACTGCGGATAGAAGTGAACATTAGGTTATGCACGTGTGCGATTGCGGAATGAGAAACAAAATGAGACTAGAAATGGGAATAACTATTTCACTCCGTGGAATAGCTCAAAGTAATTTAGTTACAAACAATGAGCCGTTCATTTATTTAGTTAATATCTCATATGAACCGCATCGATGAGTACGTAGACTAAATGTCGGGCTCATCTCGTCTGGTTTTCTGGTAACTGGGAGGTTGAGGTTCGAACCACCCTTCCTCCAAGCAAATTCTGGTTCATTTAATCTAAATTCTACCTTTATAATCACCAGCTCTTTCGAGTAATTATATAAATTTGTCCTGGACGATAATTTGACGCTGAGGGGGAAAAAACACAAAAATACTAAATTCATTTAAATGACCAGTTCATTTATATAGTCCACAAGCTAGTGACCTACATATCGTCACAGAACATTACAAATCACGAGCTAAAGGTCATGCATCACAACCTCAATTTATACATAGATTCCCGCACGTCCATCACAGACTTTTCCTTAAAATATGAGTGAATAATGCGGCTGGGCATGGAGTGACTCGTGAATAACTCAGTGGATTTGAGCATTGACGTACCAAGATTAAGGTCCGGAACTCGATTTCCATGTTTAGGTGTCGTTTATCAATTATTTAAAGGATATCATTTGAACACTGTTTTTCCTGCCCTGCGTCATAGCTATCTTTACAGTCCCTATCCTGTCCTATACCCTCCGAGGCGTGTGGACTCTACTACTCACTAAACAATTTGTTTCATTACAAGTGCGAGCGTTGAGAAGGGAACAGAGATAAAACACGATTTCCCTTTTTCCCCGTGGCTGACAACATAAAAAAAACAACACACAAGACAAGTGTTTAACTTTTTGACGGACAAGGGGATTTATTATACACGCACATGTTCGAAAGGGTGACCTCGACAAAGTTTCTTTGTGGGGGGGATTGTTGATAACACTGGATAAGAAATACAGTAATACAAAAAAAAACCAGCCTAGAAGTAAGAACATGCCAGGAAGGAAGGGCGATATCCGAATTCGACAGTTACCAAAAATACTTTTGGCTGCACCACTGCGTGTGAATATGTAAGATTCAAGAGAGATATATGGGGGGGGGGGGGG
>CABFOV010005044.1:0-26921 GCA_902141375.1 Timema poppense
ATACCTATCTTATATTTGTGTTTTACAACTTTAGTTGCCCCTTGAGTCTCGATACATCAGATAGGTTCATTTCGCGGTTTACCTTGACGTTCTTTTTCCCTGACATTTTAATTTAATTCATTCTCGCATATTTAGAATATATTTTTAAAACTGGTTTTAAGGTGACGCTGACAGCACTTCTTAATTATTTGTTTGCCTTTAGTTTTTTTTCTTGCAGTGATTTAGCAACAAAGAATAATTACTGGACTTAATGTTTGGGAGTAAACCAGTTGGTAATAACTATAGTAGACCGTTATTAATTGTTTCGAGGGTTCCTGTTGCTGAAGTTTAATTCATTTGTATATTATCTATATATAACAACAATGGATACATTTGCAATTAAACTGTTATTACTTTGGGCTACACTTCCTTCCCTCTCCATCCGTAGTAATTAAAAGATAATTATATTTAAAAACCTATAAAATGCCAAGTGAAGAATTAAGTTATGCCACCTTACTCACAGAGGCTGCGTAGCACGAAAGTAAAGAATGCGTGTGTGTGTGTATATAACCCGGACAAGCACTCAAACCCGGGGCTTTTATTAATCTATTGGATTTCGATTTTCTCTCAAACAAAGTATTTATCTCAAAACTTATCATCGAAACTTTCTGGACAAACTACAATATAAGAAAGTAACCCTTAATCAGACTCCCCTTGTATCCTTGTCAGCCTCTGGCGGCCTGCGTCCCACCCTCCACCCTCCCCGCTACAACGTCGCATTGGGAGGTGCGTGTCCGCTTCTTGGTGAGGTCTAGTAGCGGGGTGGACCTGCATTACCATAATTAGTCCTCAGAACTTCTTTCTGTTGCTGCTAGTAGGGTTAGGTGGAAAAAATGAAAAGAAAAAAATCAACCTCGCAGCTAGACACCAACAACTTAAGAAACTGCTTGTTTTTGTAATATTATTAAAAGAAAATATATCCAGGGGTTGCCCTATAATTATAGAGTGGTTATAAGAACTACATTGTGTGGCAGGCGTAAATGGCCAAATGGCCTATGTGTACACACCCTGGTAATGTTTCTCGTTGTTTAGTTGTTTTATTTTTAAAAAAATCTCATTTTCTCGGTCAGTATCTCTGTTTTCAGGTTTTGCTTATTATAGATTGTTTCTAAAAGCTTCGTGTAAGTTGTTTTTTTCACGTTTTTTTTATTGGGTTTGATGTGTTGCGTGTAACATGCAGACATCTAGACTTTGTGGCGCCCTGAGGGGAAGGGGGAGAGCTTGGGGAGTGACGCTGGGTACAGATATGGATGCGTATAGGAACCTTAGGCTTTTACGTCCTAAGGTCTACGGGCGCCGCGGTTTATTTCGTGTGTTGGTAAGCTACTCACTTTGCACCAAGAATTAACCCTCCCAACCCCCCACCCCCAAATTAAATAGACCGCTTAACACGAGGGTCCCTAACAACTTAATCTACGAGGTAGGGATGAGGAGTGCAACTACTTTAGCTTAAAACCACAGTGATAAATTATAAGTAGGCTACGTGGTACACTATTGCCCAATTGAAATCAAAAGTATTGTTATTAATAAATATAATTTTAGATTTAACATGCACTTTTAGATCACATGATTATATATCTTCAAACGACTTATAAACTAATTTAACCTCGGCGCGGGACACACATTACTATACACTGTATACGGTAGGAGTGTAAGTAAGCGACAGCAAAATGTTCTTTATTGCAAACATTGTAAGTATTATTACTATCGTTTTTATAACACGTTTTATTGATAACCTAGTGTTACTAAGCAAATTAAACTATTTCCGAATAATTTGACATTAGTAACGTTCAGTCATTGTTTGCAATAAAGAACCTTCTGATGGAGATCTCCTACCGTAGATAGATAATACACACCCAGCCATAGAGAAAATAATTGTAAAGCCTCACTTGAAAACTAAGAGTAGTTTTTTTAGTACCGCGTATTTCTACCCATTCGTGCTATACGCTCATGTATTAGTAATAATACTATTGTATTATGTACGAGGAAGGTTGAATTTAAAGGAAGAAGCGTACTCTCATTTGCGTGTAGGAAGAGGAGGGGAACCATTAAGAAAAAAACGCCCTTAGTACACTTGACCGGAGCTCGAATACCGGTCTCTTCGTCATCGGCAGTCTAGTATATTGCAAGAGTGACACCTCAGACCATGCGTCCACTCAAGTGGGTCAAGAGTAGTTGCTAATCCTGATTATTTATTCAAAAACTCCTATATTAAAATTAAAACAAAAAGAAAACATGCATTTTTGGCACTGATTACCATATATTTGGCGTGAATTTAGTATTGGTTGTGTAGTATTAAAGCTTATTTATAAAATACCAAAAACATATTAATTCTATAGTTTTGTATGTAGTATAATTTAGATGGTTTTCATTTTATCTCCACGCAAATATGGTTACGTTTTTATAAATTATACCGTTTTCATTCCTACCCCGTTAACGTGAGGATACCCTGAACGGGATGGTATTAGTAAACCTTAGATTCACTTATTATTATTATTTATTAAGTACCTCCTCTGATGGTTAAGTGGGCTAAGCATGGTGGCTACAAACAGGGAAAACCTGGAAAAGTCAGGGAATTTAACTAAAAATAAGGAAAAGTCAAGGAATTAAAAACTATGTCTAAAATATCCCATTAATTTCGCAACTAAACACTAAAACAAGAGTTAATAATACCTAAATAAAATAACATTTTATTTTTTTAAATAGCTGATAAAACTGTTTATGTTTAGTAGATACAAATAATAATAGATAAAACAAAAGTCATCTTCGACCATTAAAACTAGAAATAGTAGTCAGGGAAAATTGAAAAATGTTGATTAGTAAACCTTAGATTCACTTATTATTATTATTTATTAAGTACCTCCTCTGATGGTTAAGTGGGCTAAGCATGGTGGCTACAAACAGGGAAAACCTGGAAAAGTCAGGGAATTTAACTAAAAATAAGGAAAAGTCAAGGAATTAAAAACTATGTCTAAAATATCCCATTAATTTCGCAACTAAACACTAAAACAAGAGTTAATAATACCTAAATAAAATAACATTTTATTTTTTTAAATAGCTGATAAAACTGTTTATGTTTAGTAGATACAAATAATAATAGATAAAACAAAAGTCATCTTCGACCATTAAAACTAGAAATAGTAGTCAGGGAAAATTGAAAAATGTTGTCTGGAAAAGTCACGGAATTTCGTAAAATATGTTTTGTAGCCACCCTGGCTAAGGCATCAAACTCGCAATATACTGGATTAGTGATGACTTGAAGGTCAAAGTTTCAACCTCGCTTGGGTTCATTTGGTTGTGTCCTGAACGTAACTTCTCACTGCATTTCCCTATCTTCTTTCCTCGCTAATGTTAGTACAATTATTCTCAAAATGCCTTACTTATATTTCGCTCTTGTATCAAGCATCTGACAGCCCGTTGGAGCGTAATAATCACTATATATATATATATATACACACACACACACACACACACACAGCTAATTTTTGTTTTTACTTACATTTATTTGAGGTATTTAACATGCACTTTCTGAATCGACAACTAACTTATATCTAGAATAGACACAACACCCATCCCCCGGGCGATAATTCATCACTGTAAAAGGGTAAACCCACATTTCACCAATGATAACAATTTCCTGCCATGTCAGGAATCGAACCCGGGACACTAAGTTAAGTAGGTAGACACGCTACCGACTGAGCCAAGGTGTCACACTAGTTATTTTGGTATTATTGTGTATTTTTTGTTTTTAATGTTGACTAGAATGTCCCGACTGGGGCAACAGAAGAATATGGATTGTGTGCGTCTGTCTCGAAACAAGAACCGCCGGCCCGCGTGCTGCGATGGTTGCTAATCGAGTTTTCTTATATAAGCTTCCATTACCGTGAATGGCATCGTAAAATGTTACAGCTTTTCAGGTTACGGGAAGATTCGCTTTTAAAAAGAGGTATTATCAAAAACTTGACTTGCGTTAGACAGTTAAATCTTATTAAATTTAAACTTGTAGTTAGTTGTTTTAGTTTGGTTTCTCATACGATGTTACGAAACGAAGCACACAAATTGGGTAAATTAACGTTTCTAGGCGGTTGCACTGGGAAGGGGCTGAGGTGGGAAAGGGTGTTCCATATGACTGTGATCTTCAATGTAGTCTTCCTCCAAGCAGCAACCATCCTAATCCCATACCCTTGCGTTATACGTAAAATTATAAGGGTTGCCACGCATCTGGAAAACTGGGAAAACAGGGAATTAAACGAAAATACTTTAAAAAAACTGCAATGTTTGTTAATTTGAATTTTTTTTTAGCACCGCTTCTTACTACTTGTTCGGGTTATACGCCTATATAATAATAATAATAATAATATACTCTTAGCACCGCGCCATACTATCCGTTCGGGTTATACGCTTAAGTAATAATTACGCGTGGGTTAATAATTGGGAAGGTTGAATATAGAGGAAGTGAACCCACATTTGCGCGGAGGGAGAGGGGAAAACCGTTTAGGTAAAACCACCCCCAGTTCACCCGACCTAAATTAGAACCCCAATCTCCCCGCCCTCGGCAATTTAGCTCAACACGAAACTAGCGCGTTAGCTAACTACGCCACCGAGGTGTGTTAGCATATATATTAACTAGCTTAAAGTGTTAGGGAATAGTAAGATTTTAATTCAAAGGAAGTACAACCGCATTTGCATGAAGTGAGAGTGAAAAACCATTTAGGGAAAAAAAACTCGGTGCACCCGACTGGGATCAAACTTCGATCTCCCCGACTTCAGCAGTCTAGTCTGTTGCAATAGTAGCGCCTTAGATCATGCGGCCACCGAAGCGGGTTTTAAGACATTGAACTGTAAGCTTTAAATATTAGTCCTTTGAATAGAAGAAATGTGCGAACTAAAAAAAAATGCATGCTTATTATAATAAATTGTCTTACCCTTGCCCCCTTTATTCTCTTTGTGAAACATTGAGTTGAGTAGCAACTCCATACATTTCCTCTCAAGATCAAATCATATATTTCTAAACACCAATGAAATAGCTTCGCAATAGTAAAGTTTGATGTATAACGGGATTCTGTTTTCATACACCAAACTGACTTTCTCGGCAACTTCCAGTATTAATATTATTATTTAAATTATTATTATCAGCATCATCATCACCACGCCTTACTACCCGTTCGGGTTATACGCACTTACGTTAATGTGTAGTGGTAGGGTGATGTGATTGATACACGTCTTGTCAGAGGTGAAGGAAGGGTTTGGCAATCAGATAACGCTGTGCCGGGACCGAGGATTGAACCCCGGACCTCCAACACAGAAGTCCAACACCTTACACCTAGACTGCCAGGTCACCGACGACTTCCAGTATTGACAGACGCAATCAATTTTGACAATTAAGGACTGTCTGTCATTGTTGGTGGTACTATCTTAATGTTGTATATATTTAGAAGTGCTAAAACAGTGTTTCCTTCTGTGCTTTGCCTCTCACTCACTATCCATCCCGGCTATTTGCATATTCATACAAACGGGGTAGAAATAAGAAATGTGGAAACTAGAAAAAATGCGTTCGAATTTGCGTGGATGGAGAGTTGTAAATCACAAAGGAAAAACATCAGTACCACCGGCCGGGATGTTGAACCATGATCTCTTTGTCGGTGGCGTCGCAAACAATACGGGACTTTGTCCGCGTGTTCACCGATGCGGTAGTATACGAAAGAACGAAACGAGCGAGAAGTGCCCCGAATAAATGAGTTAAACATGAGGGTAGTCCTGAGCAAGCTTTTTCCTGATTCATTCCTCACTCGCTTCAGGACTATCGGTGTTGTAAACATGCATTTGCACTCACTTATAACTCTATTTTGACTCGAAAGGCATAACACAATGTACTGGACTGCCGATGATGAGGAGATCGGGGTTCTAATACCGGACACGGTGTACTAATTGTAGTTTTTTTCTAAATTGTTTTCCACTCTCCGTCCACACAAATGCGAGTTCACGTACCCTAAATTCAACCTTCCTTATCCTTAACATACTAGCGTAATTAATAGGCCCACATTTACGTACAGCCCAAACGGATAGCGAGACGCGGTGGACAAGAATAACCATAAAATAACTTAAATTATTAGTAGACTACAGTAACGCGCGGACACTTGACGGACGGTAAGAAGGCATCAGCATGTTCCCGTCAATATTTTATGCGCTGTGCTCGACGGGGTTGCTCTGTTCGACGCTTTGTTTGCACTCTTCCACGCTCTGTCAGTTTTCCAATAAAGCCTTTTCACGCTCGTTTGTTATATGTGGGCATATGACTTACTATAGTTTAGTTTCTCGACTGAATGTTTTAATGTTCATAAATGTTACCAAATCAATAAAATACCACAACAAAAGATGTATTTTTGTGAGCTAGCATAAACTTAGGGTTAACTATTCACTAAATTACGTTCATAATTTTACTTTCTTTCTTTCTTGTGTTTGTTATTATTGATTTATTTTGCTTTTGATATAAACTTCGCTTCAAATTGTTTGCTATTACTAGTGTAAATTTTATTTCATCTGAGAATAAGAATAAAAAGCTTGACCGCTAATAAATCAATTATGTTGAACATTTCGTACGAAACAGGGAGAGTATTATTTTTAAGTATGGTGTTAGTTTTAAACAGTTCTGGTAAAAAAAAAAGTGTTATGTATTACCACTGTCGAAGAACACATTTCACATTTAGTTATACTTTATGTTTATGGCATAATATAGCTCATCTACGGTGGGAGTGTAGGTTAGTGACAACTAGCAGGTGGTTCTCTATTGCAAACATTGGTGACCTGGCGGTCTAGGGGTCAGGTGTCAGACTTCTATGCTGGCGGCCGGGGTTCAATCCTCGGTCCCGGCATAGATTTAATCACCCTACCATTACACATTAGCGTAAGTGCGTATAACCCGAACGGGTAGTAAGACGCGGTGCTAATAATAATAATATTGTAAACATTGGCTGAAAGTCACTGATATCGACCTATTCGGAATATTTTTAGTAACACTAAATTATCAATAAAAATGCTATCAAACGATTATAATAATACTTACATCCACTGTTTGCAATAAAGAACCTTCTGATAGCTGTCACGACCTCTCCTACCGTAGATAGGGTGTATATTACCGTTTCATTATATACGAAAACTTTGTATTATTGGCTCATCCTAACCTGAGACCGGAAGTAAACAAACAGTGCAATATCACTACGCGAAGGACAAACATAATTGGTGGAACACTAGTGCATTATTTTAAATAGGTGCGACCATGTATAGTCAGTATCATAGCAAAGTAGGTTGTTACAAATAATTGTATTCTATAATACTTTTAAATTTTCTGTCTTATGTTTAACAAAACTCAAACCAGACTGAACATCAAGCTCTTCTAGTTTCGTTTACCGATGACGGCGAGATCGAATCCCGTCTGGGTGAACTGAGGGTCGTTTTTCTCAAATGGTCTTACCTACTTCAATCCTACCCCATTAGTGTAGTTAAATACTTGTATACCTTGCGGGTATGTAGACCTGGTGAATTTTTAAAAAATAAAAGGGATAACTAGTGTTAGAAAATATTCATTTAAACTTTTATTGAAAAACATTTGGTTCCAGTTTCGATTTTCGTGTCTAGGTGTCATTTTCAACACCTGAGCTATCTCATTAAAAACAAACGGTCACTGGTGGAGACGTGGATAAATATGCTAGTTTCGTTGTTTGATTTTACAATGAGTTTAGGAGGTCGGAAAGTCGTGGTTTGAATCCCGGCCAAGTGCGTTTAAGTGCTTTTAAAAAGTTTTTTCCTCACTCTTCTGCCAACAATTGCTAGTATCTATCCTCTAAATTTTACCTTCTTCATCCCTACCCCGTCAATAGCTTCTACGGATAGTTAGACTCAAATCACGAAATAAAAATAATCCTAAGTGCCAATTAAAAAATCACTAAAATAAATTAACATGATTATGTTATTTCCATATCATTATTATCTAGCTACGCTAGTTCCCTTCCTTGTAATGTTCACACATATCAAAAACGCACCAATTTTGTACATAACAGATTTTTACAAATTAGGTTAGTCATGGAGTATGTTTAAAAAACACGCGTTTTACTGCATTCACCAGAAAGATGAATTTGAAGGACCTTTGCCTGGATATGTTTGGGATGTTGAATATATTATTACTGTCCTAGTAGTGTTTAAGAAAGTATTTAGTTCAATACAAAGTTTATTAATGGCTGAATCCAAAATACAAAAATGAGGAAGATTATTTAGGAATAAGTCTACTTGTATTAGCATGGAAAGGTTATGGGAAAACAAAGCTGATATGTCACATCTGGAAACCCCCAGCTCCGCCAAGATTCAAACTTTGACCTCCCCGAACCTGAAAAAACAGAATGTATGAAATTTTCTTGCCAGCTGAATGTTGGCGCACTTACTTACAAAATCACTTCGATCCTGTGCCTTGATGTTTGATAGCTGTTTGTCGTGGTTACAGTCCATTTTCTTAGAAAAGGCTATTTAGAAAATATAAACTTTTTTGTGACCAAAATAGGTAAGATTTGATTATTATTATTATTATTATTATTATTTTATAAGGGTTATTAGTATCTATATGAAAGTGACATTTGCAAATAACATGACTTGACGTATGCGTACGTGAAAGTAGATCTAGTAACATTTTTAGCTGTCGCATAAGAAAAACCCTTCCTATGAAAATGGGACTGTAGCCGCTATGGCCAGTATTTGTTTTAAACGTATGACGTCCAATGTGTCGTGCAGTGACGAGTTAAGGGAAAGAGAGCCCCCAATCCCCCACTCGAGCTGGGTGCGGATTGCGTGATGGTGTGTGCGCCGCGTTGTGGTGTTCGGACACCCGCGAAGATTAGCTCCAGCTGATAACAAGGCTCGGGAAACTGTTGCTCGACTCGATATCCTCTTGCTTTGTTCCGTCACTAGGCCGTGAGAGGGAGGGGGATCTTAAAATGATTTACAAGGAAAACTAAGTAATTCTGGAATTGCTTCTCGTCAGGGGATGTTATTAATTTTAACTCTTGTATTACCGGTTTAAGTTATGTTTTCTTGCTCTTGTGAACGGAATCGGTTACTTAAATCGTCTAACCGAAAGAAACAAGACGAGGAGGATGAGTTTTAAAAGCATCTCACCATTATATTTATGAAGAGGATATAGAAAATAACATTGAGGGTGAGAGGGATATTATTATCACCGCGTATTACTACCCGTTCGGATTCTACGCACTTACGCTAATGTGTAATGGTAGGGTGATTGTGAGATGAAATAGAGGCCATACATTTTAACGTGGGATCCGAACCACGGCGGAGGCCTGGCATTCCACACATTCATAAGCTGAGATTAATACACGTCTTGTCAGAGGTGAAGGAAGGGTTTGGCAATCAGATAAATCCGTGCCGGGACCGAGGATTGAGGTATAAATTGAACCTCCTGATTCAGAGTAAAGCGTGCTAACTCTTTCAACACAATAATTTTGGTCTAATGTATGGAAGGGACGAGAGGAGGAAGAGATTTTTTAAACTTCTAATTGTGGTTAAGGTGGGATAAAAGGCACACGAATTGAGACGTGCATTTTTGCAGTTTTTTTTATATCGAAACACATTTTTGGACAAAAAAAAAGTATTCTGTAGATACATTTAAATTAATAGCCTGGGCACTTTTTGCGTGAGAGGTTGGTCGATTGGGTACCTAGAAGGAATTGTAAACATAACTACATAAACTAGTGGTCTCAAACTCAAATCATCCGAAGGGCAGATTAACCAAATATGTTTGCTTAAATACATTCTATACTTTTGTTTTTGCAACGCTTCTTACTACCCATCGGAACTAGGCACATTTTAATCATACTAATACGTAAGGGATGAGGAAGATATAATTTAGAGGAAATGTAACAGCATTTGAGCTAGGAGAATGTAAATCAATCTTTTAGGATAAACCACCCTTTGTACATCTAGCTGGAATTAGAAACTTGACCGACACCAGCAAACTAAACCATAAGAATCCGACGTTTAATCCGCGTGCCCACCGATGTAACTCTTTAATAGCTATTTGATACAGGATCTATTTAAAATACTAAACTTATATTTTCCTATATGTTTATATGAGTTAGCAAAATACTCGAAGCACTATTTATTAAATTATGTACGTAAAAAAATCCCACAATCAAGTACCTATTCAAAGTGATAAATAAAACTAGCACAGTTCGAAATGGTTTCATATGTTTCTGTCAAAATCTTAACAGAATTAGATGACAAACTTTTTAAATGAAGAGAAAAAGATTTCATCAAATTTAGGACACCCTTGACATATTCAAGAACTGTTGAGGTTGCCATGTGAAGGAAATTAAACTCTTATATTTCTACTGGAGAAATATTTGATGTATTTTACCGAGAAAAAAAAAGATATAAAAACTGCCCTAAACTCACAATCCCAACCATCGCGTCTTAAATTCAAACGTTGTATTTAATTTAAATTACCTTAGTTCAAAGCGTGTTTAAAAACGTAATTTATTGCTTCGTTTCTTATTACTCTCTTGGGTTATCCCTGTACATCCGCATACTATGATGGGACAGTGATTAGAACGGTAGAATTTAGAGGTAAAGTACCCCGTTTTTGGAGAAGTAGAGACACAGAGACACCTTGGTCTAAGTGCTAACCGTTGCGGGTACTGTCTTATAATCTTTAATTTTTAAAAATAATAATATTTAGCACCGCGTCTTACTACCCGTTCGGGTTATACACTTTAAGTACTAATTACTCGAATGGATTAGGAATTGGGACGGTTGAATTAGAGGAAGTGAACCCGAATTTGCGTGGAGGAAGAGTGGAAAACCATTTAGGAAAAACCACCCCCAGTTCACCCGACCGAGATTCGAACCTCGATCTCCCCGTCCTCGGCAGTCGAGCTCAATACGACAAGCGCGTTAGCCAACTACGCCACCGAGGCGGGTTTTAAAAATAATAGTTTTAGTCTCTATCGTATGGTCAGGTTCATACCATTTACTTCAACTCTTTATATGAGGTTCATAAATATGAGTTGAGTTGCCCGTACCTAAATCTGTGGTTTGTCAGTGGTCCGCATTTATCTCGCTTAACTATTCTAAATATAGTTTTTTTTATATAGCTCAAATGGTTCCAGAGTGAAAATAATTAACCAGTCGATTTGTTTACGAGTATACATTAACATCATGACTATGCCTAAATTGTACCAATGTTGCAAAAAAAAAAATGACAGCCACTTTAAGTGTTGTGTCATTCATTGGTTGTCCTTCAACATTCCAAAGTAATTAAACCAATTGAATTTGTGGAGGCAACTGTTTCAAGTCGACTGCCACAGAACCATTAGGGGTTCTTCTACACTCACAGGATATAACATTTGACGGTTACTCATTGGGTGAAAACTTAGACCCCAAAATTAAACAAAAATGGCATGATTTAATTTTTGTGCACCGCATCTTACTACCTATTTTCAATAAAAAGGTAGAGACGAGGAAGGTAGAATTTAGACTTTATAGTAAGAATAGGAAAACATTTAGGAAAAACACCCTTTCGGGATTCAAACCGCAACCTACTCGTTTCCGTAAAATCTGACCAAATGAAGCTAATGACGCCTTAGTCTGCCTATTTATTTTTTTAAATAAAATATGTAATATAAGCTTTTAAACACAAATAATGTGCCAATTCATTATCCATTAACAAATCCGCATCGACAGGTACGTGGACTGAACGTCAATTTAATCTAGTTTGGTTTGCCGCTGATGCGGAGGTCAGAGTTTGAATCCTGATCGCGTGTAGTGAGGTGTTTTTTTCCTAAATTATTTTTGATTATTCCTCCAAATTCCTCTAAATTATTATTTGCTTGTCCCTACTCCATTAGTTTAATTACATGCGGACAACCCCAGTTTGATCTAAATTGACACTAGTCTGATGACAATTTTTATATAGGCACTTTTTAACATTACACATAAAATGGCGCATCTCACGAAAATTTCCCATGATTATGACTTGAAGAAATGTTCACTTTTGGTCATATTTCTTCCACTCTTTGAGATACGAAATAACTTAATCATTATAAAGTTTACTTGAATGAATATTTTATAAAATTAACATTTTCCTAGTCATAGGCAAATATATTTTTTATATAAAGCTTTGGGAAATGTGGAGTTGAAAATGCACATTACAATGTTTATGTTTCTGTAAAAGTGTATATTATTTCATATATACTCTTTGGTAAAATGCGATGTTCTCTCTCCCCTCACCCCCCATCATATTTCTAAAACAATGTATATTATTTTGTTACACACATCTTACGAGCTATAAGTATGATTTAAATAAAGAAGCGACGAAGTATTAGCGATGCACTCACTCTGCCATATATTTTTATTCATTTAGAGAAACTCGCCTATGTTGACGCCAGCGCTATTTGTTTCGATTTAGTTGACGAGTTGCAATATGGAATGGTTGTTCGTACGATTTCCCCGGTAGGTGGTGGTGGTGGTGATGCAAACAAGATTCGGCCAGTGACCCATAGGGCCGGGGTCGGACCTGTGCTTTGTGGTGAAGCGTCTCTTCAGTTCCACGCCTCGCTGGCTCGCCAAACATCCACCGAATCTCCAGAAAAATCTCTCGTGCGCTAGGTTTATTTCTCTGTCAGTGCTGTCTTCATTATTTGCAATAGTTTGGCAGTAACTGAGATCGTTAAAGGGCGCTACCTCGTTTAAGACTCTGGTCATTTTTCTCTAATCAGGACATAATATTAGACTGGTGTGTCATTTCCTGAAACTACAAGCTCCTGTGCCCCCTTACTCAGACTTTTTCATGCCACGTGGCAGCAGCAATTTCATGGAATAATTTTCTGATGTCAAGAATATAATACAAATAGTGAAAATACTGCTGTGCCCCCCACATTAATTAATATCAGATTCACAGAGTGCCCAACATTGAAAAATTGAAACAGTATTATTTGGCTGGCATTGATACTATCTGTCGAAAGTGATGGCTGGTGACGTTTGAACATAATATAAAAAGTGGCTTTAGTAACTATCAAATACTTAACAAAGAGTCCAATTTTGAAAGTAAAGGTCTTTTAGAAAATAAACACATTTGTTGCTGGATAAAATTTCACATTTTATTAATATTATTGTGTAGGTATTGATAAAATATATTAAATGAAATAGCTGCAGATCACATGACTTAACATGTGCAAACGTGAAAGTAAATCTAGTATTTTAATATTTAGCACCACGTCTTACTACCCCTTCGGGTTATACGTTTAAGTACTAATTACACTAATGGATTAGGAATTGGGAAGGTTGAATTAGAGGAAGTGAACCCGCATTTGCGTGGAGGGAGAGTGGAAAACCATTTAGGCAAAGCCACCCCAGTTCACCCGACCGAGATTCGAACCTAGATCTCCCCGTCTTCAGCAGTCAAGCTCAACACGACAAGCGCGTTAGCCAACTACGCCACCGAGGCGGGTAGTAAATCTAGTAACTTCTCTGGATGTCATAAGGCCCTTTCTATGAAAATTATTGAGTTATACTGTACCTTCGTATGGCGATACACTTTATAGTATAATTCTTGCGAGAACTACAGTATCGGACAGTTACAAAAGTTACTAACACTACTTTTATTAATTTATACGAACTTTATAGTATAATTCTTGCGAGAACTACAGTATCGGACAGTTACAAAAGTTACTAACACTACTTTTATTAATTTATAAGTTATGTGATATATAGCTATAATATTCTATTAGTTATATCAATACCGATAGCATAATATCATTACTATAATATTAATAAATAGGTTTTATTGTTGACCGTGAAGGTAAATATTTTTTATTCTCAAATCTGTTCGTCCACGGTTCTTACTACTTTTATTTTCAAAGGTATTGATCATAACAAAATGTATATTAATCGGTAATTTTCCATGTTAAATTTTAATTTTTTGAAACAACGCTTTACGTTTATTATTATTAATAGTTATAAAGGTTTGTGTAAAACATAATTGTGCATTCATTACAGTGAATACAAAACTTTTTATCTAATAATAGTTGGCTCACTCTTTTGTTCGAACTAAACGTCTTCACGGTGTTTTGTTGCTTACCAATGCGGTCGGTGCTCGAACTCAAAGTTGTTATAATTTTACCCAGCCTAAAAAAACCACCTGGTTTTATAAAAAAAACTTTTACTCCCTCTCCCCCCGCCCCCAACCACTATATTTTATATAAAAACTTATGCATGATCTCCTCTCCCCTCCCCCCTTTCTATGCCTTCTACACAAAGTTTTTTTTCCCAACCTGCTAGCTTCTCCAGTGTTTTTGCCAAGAAATATTACATTGTTGCATTACTGTTTTCCTTTATTATGTCGATTATTTCTCCTTTCCTTACAATGTTAAAATTAAAATATGTTTCTCTGGATCCCGAATAATTAATATATTTGAATTATTGGTTTAATCAGATAACATACATAATATATTTAGTTAAAAAAACAATAAAAACTAACCCTACTGGGTTATTTAAAAAAAACTGAACCANTGAACCAGCTATTTTTTTCAATCCTGCTCGAACTTGAACTTGTGACCAACAATAAACCCAAATTAATTTGTTTAAAGTTCTTTTTCATTTCTCTATCATTATGACTCTTGTAAATACATACTTATGCACATGTTTTCAACTGTGTTAGTATAACATTAATGCTGTTATCTCTTTACCTCTGATAAGTTTTACTCCACTTGGTTCCTATTTGGCCAATCATACATACGTCACACGAGATTGTATTTTCGTTTATATTTGACCAATGAGTGTTCTTGCCATTATATTTAAACAAGTATATGGATTCCCTGATCTTACTGTTAAACTTCATGCCTTGTATTGAAAGGAATAGCGAAATTATACTTTTTTATTTGAAAATTAGGGAAATAATTTTAATGTATAAGTTTAGTTTTTGTTGTTGTTGCTTATGACTATGATGGATTGGTTTTGTGATGCTTCGTGTCTTGAAAGAATTTCTATAGCCAATACTTTGTTCTACTATGCAGGTTAGGTCTTCAAAGTAATTTAGCACAAAAACTTGGTTCAATTATATCCGAGTAATCAAGTAATCCTGACCATAACATTTTCAAGTTTTTCTCGATTATTTTATCCACGTCTGTAAGGAGATTGTCTAGTCTAAAGCCTATCTTGTCCGTGTTTCAGATCAGATGAGGACGACCCCAGCGGTAGCAAATATACCCGGATGGAAGAGGAGAGTATTCAGGACAAGGAGAGGTTTGCAAGGTGAGTACCGACTCCGGTAGAATGACTGCATCGGTGGGCACGTGAGCCAAATGTCAGGCTCATCTTGCTTGGTTTGCCGCTGACGGATGGGTCAGGAATTGAATCATGGCCGGTTCTAAGGGCGGTTTTTCATAAACTGTTTCCCACACTGCCTCCATGATTCTTACACTCATTGTTTAGTTACCTGCATTAGTGGTCGCGTGGTATAACGTGTCACTCTCGTGCTAGACCGAATTGCTGGCAATAAGGGAGATCGGGTTTGGATTCGTGATCGGATGTACTGAGTATGTTTTCCCACTCTACTCCCAACCAAATGTGGGTACATTTCCTCTAAAATTATTCCTTATTCCTCTCCATTTGCTTAACTAAGCTAAGCTTATTATATAACACGGACGGTTAGGCCTACTAAGACGTGGGGAGAAAAAAAAGTCGAGTTGTCCTTAGAATCTTTTCTTAATTCATCAAAAGCTAAAACATTATTTTAATATACATTATTAGGCGTGGGCGGGATCCCCGAATTTCGAGACTTCTACGGATTTTCCCCCCCGTTCCCAACCAGATAGTCGGGACTGACATGCTCTATACTCTTGATTGGGATTTGTTCTTCTATTCCTGACTATATAAAACATTGGGTAATTCAACACATTTTTATATTAGCTATTATTATTATTATTTAATATGTGATAGGTATTTATTTAATCTATCAAGCATGTATAGTCAAGAGGTAATGAGTATATTTCATATCGAGCTTCTTTAGTGATATTAATGTTTCATATGTTGGTGTCTGATTTGTATTTAGCTTTAAACTTTATATACTAATTGTTTAGATTTCCACTATAAGGGCCTTTGTATTTATTTACCAATTTAAATATTGCATATTGTTTTAAGTTTGTATTAGCAAATTTAGAAATAATTAATTATAAATTTTTTATTTCCGTTCTTGTCCCGAAGTAAGAGATTCTAAAATTTCGTTCCCGATCTCGTCTCGATTGTTGAGTTTCGTTCTCGTCCAGGAAGAATAAAACCTCTATCTCACACATCTCTATAAATTAGACAAATGTTTGTTTATTTATTGCAAGACACTTCTGATAAATATCGTGATAAAGACACAAAGTGTCTTGGTTGATTTTGTTTAGGGCCCTTGTTTAGGGAGAGGTGTTTTGGGGTCTCAAACTCTCTAAAAAATTATTATTAATAATTCGTTTTTGTATTCCTCTTAAAAGCTTAACCTAGTACAGTATAATTTTCATAGATATATCCTTTTAAAAAATATAAACATATTTTTTGCGGCCAAAATTAATACAATTTTCTATATTATGACATTAGTTTTATTTTAAAAATAGGCCTATTGATAATATTTATCAAAGGTGACAGCGGCAAATAACATAACCTGATTGGAAGGTGTAATTAGATCTAGTAGACTTCCTAGATGTCAAATAAGGTTCTCCCTAGGAAAATAAATTTTACTGTGGCTTATTTAAGCCCTACAAAATTCTTAACCCCTACAAACCCAATTGTGTTTAAAAAAAACTTTAAATTGATCTAAGAGAGATTTGATATTTTAAAAATTCCTTCCCTTGTCTCTTTGGGGAATTTTACAACAAGCTACCGCAAGTAAAATAAAAATACATTCTTGAGTACGATGCTGTTTTTTCCCTGCAGATATTATGTAAAAGAAACATGCGAATTATTTTCTAAACATGTTTTTTTTAAAGCAACAAATATTGTCTAAAAAAATAGAATGAGAAAAATGTGCGTGTCTAGTTTATTTAATATCATAGAAACATATTTAATCTGAGAAAGCTGTGTTACTTTCAAACGCTTTGTCTGAATAACCTGCTTTGACCTTTTAAAACCTTGAGGCATTTTGCCTTTTTTAGGCTGTATGCGCCATGCTAGTTTTACCCGACCTTTGAGGAATTTACATGTACGTCAACGTTATCGGTATTAATAGGAAAAACCAAAGCTGCTCATTTTTGATTTAAATAATTGGGTCATATTGTCCCTTTTCCCAGGGTCGCCTAGAAGGGTTAATTTGTCCCAGACCTCGCTTCTTTGAGGCTTTCAAACGCCCAAACATCTCCCTTTTACAGTAGCTAGTATTGCTGCAGTCAAAATAACACGCGTGCTAAAAAGGTATTTTAGTAAAAAAAAAGACTTGTTTTTCTTAAAGGAGCTTACTTAGCATTGAAAAAAAAGTAACTTATAATTTCGCATAATAATATAAGGGATCTTTTACTCTTTTTTATTTAGGGAATACATAGTTCGAATACTATTTTTATAAAATTAATAACGCACAGAAAACCAATTAGCTATTTTATTTAAAAAGGAACCCCCAAAATCATTTTGTCTCTAGTCTCCTGAATCCTATGGGCACCCCAGCTTACTGCTAGTAATTTATTGTGCTCAAACATTAAAAAGCCTTGTTTTAATTTTTTGTTTTGTTTTTATAAATTATACAAACTGTCGCATTTACTGCTAGAAATTTGGAGTTAGGGGCTAATGCACACATCTTGGATTCTTAGCATTGACGCTGTTAGGAGGAAGAGATTCTGTGACAGTGTGGCGTATAAAAAACAAAAATATTGGGAGAGAAACAGTACATTTTTTAGGGATTTGTTCGGTAGATAATCGTATGCATTTGTAAACTTTTGTCTCCGAGTGTCCCGCCAACCAAACAGTGGGAGTGAGCTGTCCCGCCCCGTGGGACGCACCGCGCAAACGGTTGTGTTTGCAATTAGTGCAATTTACTTGCCAACACACATGTCATTGTGCCTCCCTCCCTGCCTCCTCCCCACCCCTCTTCCTCCCTCCCGCTGCCCGTGGAAAGGGTTGCCCTAAATGCCGCAAATGATAAGCCCCGTCCTCAAAAAGCTGTTAACGTGGCTCGGCAGCTGGAAAAGTTCACCGGGAAGAACTGCGTCGATTTCACGGAGAGTTCCCGGGCGGGTAAAGCCTTGCTAACCGCCGACGTTAACTTCGTAATTGTTGGGAGTTGGCTTGCACGCGATTACCCCGGAGTCGATTCTGTCATGCACAGCGGACTTGGGCATTGCGACTACTGTACTTATTTTTATAATTTATGTGGCTTTAAACAAAAACTTTTTTAATAAATTTGCACCCACGAGCATATAACCTGGAAAAATAAAGTTATACGGACAACATGAAGCACGGGAAATGCTATTTTAAAGTTGTGCCAACTTTTAACGGCTTGCAACCAAACACTGGTGCATTATTCAAGTAAATGTTGTTAAAATGTCTTTGAGTATGGTGTAGTATTTTATTATACTTTGCGATGCAAATAGTTATTCGGTTTTAGTTGAGCTTATGGTGGGATCCTCATTTACTAGGGTAATGGAGAGATTCGGGTTCTAATCCCGGTCGAGTGTACTAAGGGTGATTTTTCCCAATGGTTTTCCCACGCTCACTACATATAAATAAAGTAGATTTCCTCAAATATCTACTTTCCTCGTCCTTATTTTATTAGCATGTACGCGTATAAGCCGATTCGTAATAATACGCGGTGAAAAAAAGTACTTATTTGGAAATGGCATTATATGAATTTCAATAATAAACCAATCGCCCGCAATCTTATACTGTCTGGTATTCCATTGACGGTAAAATTGGATCTAGAGTTTTAGCTGAGTATGTTTTGGTTATTGCTACTAAAATGTTAACCCCCACTATTCTTCCACCCAAATGCGGATGCACCCTCTCTGTATTCTATCTTCCCCATCCCTCTCTTATTGATGTAAATTTACGGAGTACGGAATAAAGCCAACGAGTTCAACACATTGTAATCGTTTAACCAGGGCCCGAATTTCGATTACTTAAAAATTGTCAATAAATCTCTTAAAATATGAACTTAAACTCGTAATGAATGCACACGACTCATCAGACACGCACTTTCCAAATATAAACTAAAAAATATAGACCAACATGCAATGAACTCTTGCATTCCGCTAAATATAATATCGATTGACAAATATCTGCTTCTAGGGGGAGCAAAACATCCTTTCCCAACGCAACCCTTTCCAGCTTGGCTGCAACGTCTCACCAGGAATGTGTAATTTACAAACATACAAGCAAAGCTAAATCATTATCAGAATTTATCTACATATAAGCTCCGTTTGATGTAACAAAAAAAAAGTTGACATGCCATCAAAATTCGGGAGCCGCTAATTAAATAAATTAAAACACAATTAACTAGGACTGTTAGCACGCCGTGCATTGTAATAACAGTAGTAATAATAATAATGGTAACAGTAATAAACATTAATTGTTAAGAAATATCACATAATGGAATGGGTAGAGAGAGTTAGTTGCCTGCCTGCATAGCCTCCAGTATCAAGATCTCTCAACACTGTTTGTAGGTAGCCCACCTGCCATTTAATTGTGTCGCCGTACTATTTACGACCGCGAGCTTATGTAACGATCTTTGCAGCAACCGTGTTACCCAAGTGATAATGTTTTGTTAACTTGTGGGAATTTACGGTGAGAACATGGCGGATTTATTTCTTACTATATGTGTGTGTGTATGGGATTCTGAACCTAGTGAACGGTCGCGTTAAGTTTTGATATATATATATATATCAATCACTAGGTTCACAATTCCATTGTTAACTCGGCATAGAGGATGGGAATAAATCTCAGGAAGAAAGACTGCTCCTTCCCCCACACACTCTTTTTAATCCTACTTCTAAGCACACTCTGGCGATTTTCTTCAAAGATTGCCTTACTCATCCTGTCGACAGTAGCCCCATGGCTTTTTTGGTGCTGACTGACAACTTCACAGTTGACTTCTGACAGCCAACATTTAGATATATACCAAAATTTTGACTGTCAGAAGTGACAGCTGCCAAACACGTGATTTTGCAGATCAAATGGTTCGGAGTAGGGATACATAATTTGGTCTGGTAACTTTTCAAAAGCTGTCAGTCAGCACCAAAGAAGCCATGGGGATACTGTACTTGTATGAAATAGTGCTAAGTAGCGTTTAGTCCGAAAGTACACTAAACCTCGTAATACTAAAAGCTCTCCAAACAGATTTGTTGTTTACACGCGTCGAATTAACTTGCGTAGATGGGCACTTGAGCTAAATGGTAATTTCGTCTGGTCTGATATCTTGGGGACAGGGAGGTTAGGGTTAGAATCTGACCGGGCGCATAAATATAGACCCTTTATAAACGGTTTTATATTAGCTTTTCACGCACATTTGGGTTCATTTAAACACATCTATCATTTACTCAGCCCCACTACTTTGGTGTGGTTAAAAGCTGATAGTCCGAACGGTTAGTAATAGATGGTGCTAAAAAACTTATTCAAAGGGAAGTTTTTTGAACAGAGATTTCATTAAGTTTCAAGAGTTAAAACATTATTAGATGTATAATTAGTGATAATTAACCGCATCATCGGTGATCACAAAAACTAACTCGTCTCTCTCTTGTTTAACTGGATTAAGGGGGACGGAGAAATCGTAGTTTGAATCCCGGTTGGCTGTACCTATGGTAGTATTTCCTAAATGCTTTCTCACTCTCCCTACTCAAAAATGAGGGCACCTTTACTCAAAAATTCCATTTTCATCTTACCTAATTGACTTCTCTCGTAATTAATGTATGCGGTAACGAATTTTTAATAAGATTCGGTGAAAAAGTATCACTGATAATTAATATAACTGTTGCTCTAAACATTTTTCAGAAATTTTATCAGTAACTATTTTGCTGTTTTTTTATAATAAAAATTAATTTATGATTAAAATAATCATTCGAATAAATAATTGAACATACATCCTAAAATTGTTTCTAAACTAACCTCATAAATATTTCAATCAATACCTTTAAATAGGTAATATACAAAAGGAAACTTTTTTTTAAAGTGTGAATGACTTTAATATTAAAAAATATTATCTTCATAAAGATCTCTTGATTGAATTTTGCAGAAACAGTTTAGATTCAATTTTTTACTTAACTTGTAAACTACATTGATTTTGGCAACTGGCTTAACGTTTTAATTTCTTGAGCTAACACAGAGCAAAGTTAGATTCAAGCTAGGTGGGCATCAGGCAAAATAATTAAGAAAGGCTATAAATAAATTATAGAGTCCTCCAAAAAAAGTCCGAGATTCCATAATCAATCTCCAGAAACAGGGGCGGCCAGAGTTAAATTTCGTGCCCAGGAGGTATTGTTTTTTGGCGTCTCCTTATATAACAGTGGGATGGTAGGAAAATATGAAAATAATCACCCAAACCTAACGTAACCTGGGCGTGATAGGTAAATAATGTGAAGGGAAATTCCACAAATGGTAATCATACTCCAAACGTTTCACTGTGAAATTTTACGAAATCTGTTAGGATTACAAAGGAAATTATAAAAACAGGTTTTGTGGGAAAATATTTTCTTCTTTATTTTTTATCATAGCTAGCATTTTGTTTGATATATTGTTATATATGAATACTTAATACATATCTGTTGTTTTGTTTTTAACTTTGCCTCGTTATCGGCATCTCATTTTGTCAGGTTGTAGGAATTTTTCTTATAATCAAACACAATAACAAGTGCTTGCCAAGTCAAGAAATGGTTTGACAGGTGAAAGAAATGAAGTTTGTTATCGGAGAAGCGTCGAGCGTTTACTACCACGTAGTGGCACGAAGATGGAACAAGGGAAGGCTGGTCTCAAATTGTAAGGAATTTGTTCAGGATGTCTACATATTCAAAGTTAGGAAACATACTATTGTTTTATAACACTTTCACTCTGGTACCATCATGTATGTCCAAAAATATGTATTTTGATGTTTTATACTTTTTACTATCTATGCGTGTATATGACCCGCCTCTGCCTAGTGACTACAGATTTAGAGGTCCCAGTCTCGAACCCTGGCGCTTCCAGATCTTTCTGTGAAGCGTTGAGTCTGGAACGGGGTCACCTAGGTCTTGTGATGACAAATGAGGAGCTACTTGAACGGAAAAGTAGCGGCTTTGATCTATAAAATTGAGATTGATGTCTGAAGGGTTCATTGTGCTGACCACATGACAACCTCTATCCGCAGAAGTTGGTGATATCTTCGCCAGCAGATGGCGGCTGCTTGATCGGTATAACTCGATTGCGGGCTGATGCCATTAAATTTTTTTTATGCTTACATATGTTGATATATTAATATTAGATTATTAGAGCTGGGTGTTTGCTAATATTACGTTTGACTTTGATTTGTTCGACACGTGGACTTAAGGTTGCACTCATTTAGTCAGGTTTTCTGGTGTCATGGATGTTAGGGCTCGAATCATGGTCGAGTTTACAGTTTAAAAAAGGTTTCTCGTTCTACCTCTGGGCAAATGCTGGTACATTTATTCTCAATTTTATCCTTCTTTATAGTAATTAAAATGCATCCTAAGCCGCGGTGAGGAAAAAATAATTTGACAAGGTTGACAAGGTTGGGGGACTTTAATCTTGCTACTTTATGCATTCACTAAATGCAAAACTATGTGTGCATTTTCATAACAAGGCAAACTTAAGTCCATAAAACTCATTCGCCAGTGCCAAGTAGTTCAATTTACATTTTACAACTTGGCGAACCTCTAGGGCTAGCCATAATGTCTCTATGTGACTCATAAGGATTTAAATGGGAGGCCTTATGCCGCTGAAACATACATTTCGGAGGTATACTTAACTTCACTACTATATTATTAGATAAGTTGATAAATATTGACAAGTAACAAATTTATTGAGGATAAAAGATTCAAAAATAGAATGTAAAAGTTTATTATGGATACAAAACATTAAGAAGTTATAAAGTCACATAGTTTTAGTTAGTAAGGAGAAATTTAAAATTACTTGACTACTTGATGTAGATTTGTTTACACAAAATATCAAGTTATTTTTGAATTTAACATTTAAAATTGTCTTTCCTTACTTATTAATCTTAAATTTCTCCTCAGCAACTAAAACCATGACTATTATTAAACAATTATTATTAACGTGCGTGCTACTTGAAGAAATAGTTTGCCAGGAACTCTAGATGTGCCGGCTACCCCCAAAACACCACAGATTAACAACCCAGCGAAATGGAAACTGTGTTAACTGAATGACTAGATTTCCACAAGCGATTCTGGCGTTTCTATCTTGTAACTGCTCTTGAAGTTGTGCATACTTCAGGTCCTAAAATCTTATGAAATTGATATAAATGCACAGAAGATGAGGGATTACTGATGATTGTGATGATGAAGGGTGATTAAAAATATTTAAATTTGTTTAATATTTTAATTTACTTACTTATTTAGTGAGCCAACAAAAAATACTTAAAAAAATCCTTATTCCTGATGATGCTTGATGATAAATAAATATATAACAATTAAACCATATTTGGTGGCCGCATAGTCTAACGCGCTACTCTCGTGTGAGACTAGACTTTCGAGGACGGGGAGATCGAGTGTACTGGGGAGTGGCGGGGGTTGAGGTTCTCCCAAAAGGTTTTCCACTCTTCATCCACGCCAATGTGGGCACACTTCCTCTGAATATAACCTTCCTAATCCTTAAAGTCATTAGCGTAATAAGTACATAAGCGTTAGAGTATAATCAGAACGAGCTTCTAGTTCGGTGAAATTTAACTGGTTGTTAACAGCTTTCATTGACAGCTCCTTATTGTATTGGCATTCACCGCCGAATGAGGACTTCTACCATTGTTAAAGTTTATTTTCAAACCTTGTAAAAGGTTGGAATTGAAACTTTTTGTGAAATATTTTTCCTATACGTTATTTAAAATGGAACTAACAAAAATTTAAAACAGTATTTGAATGACACACTACAATCCACAGGGTATTGTGGATAGTTAGTTTTGAATTGTTTTTATCCGTTTATTTTTTGTTGGGAAACTATTCGTACAGTAGGCCTACTCTCATGATCAGAAAACTTTGTTGGGGACCTTCATTAACATTTTTATTGCAATAAATCAACTTTATAACTTATATATTTATATGTTTATAGACGTTTTACAAAAGTAATTAACATATACATTTTTTTTAAATCGTGTCTAAAGGACCGGCTACACGGAACCGTACCGCACCACATTTTTCCGGCGGAACGCTAACCATGTTTTTAAATAAGCACTGGTAAAACTAGGCATTTCTTTCACAGCCGTTACACGGGTAACGCTATAGTAATTGTTTCCATCATTACGAACAAGATAAACAATATTATATACAACATTTCATTCGGCTCTCAGGCTAGAAAATGCGATGCGTTGCGGGTCGGCTCCGTGTAGACATAGCTCTCTCTACTACTGGTTCAGATTTTACGCATGTATGAATAATTATTACCACAATGAGGTAACAATGAAGTGAGGATGAAGAAAGAAGCATTTTAGAGTCAATCTCTCCGAATTTGCACGGAAGGAGAGGGGGAAAGCATTTAGGAAAAAAAACCATTTTCAGTACAGCCATCTATGATTAGAACCCCAATTTCACCGTCATCAGCAGGCTAGTCTAGCACGAAAGTGACGCCTTATACCATTAGGCCAGTAACGCGGGCTACCTAATTATAGCTTTACTAAATATGGTCGTATGGCAAATATTACATTATTAAAGAATGTCCCAAATATTGTTTTTTTTATAACAAAATTTTGTCACTCAGGAGAGAAAATAATGGTTTCCCAACAAAAAATCAAATCAAAACTTAAGGCCTATTGTAGTATCTGCGACTCAAAACAATGTCTACTAATCCTTTCTCAAAACCTTTATTGACAAAGCACATTCCTGTAATAGATTATACTTCTTTTTGGCACCGTGTCTTACTACCCACTGGGGTTATACGCCTAGGTACTAATTACTTTAAACGTGTTATAACAAGTAAGATTGAATTTAGAGGAAGTACACCTGTACTTGCGTGGAAAACCATTAGGAGAAACCAGCCTCAGTGCACCGAACTGAGATTGAATTCCGACCTCCCCGTCATCAACAGCTGGTCTATTTGCGAGAGTAGCGCGTTAGAGACCATGCGGCCACCGAAACGGGTGAGAGCGCTTGATTAATTCCATGTTACTTCTTGAGAGATGTTCTCCAGCACGTGAGGCTGTCCTCATCCGTTTTCGAACAGCTTTTTAAAGCTAGATTAGTTTGTAAGTTGTAAACTTTAACTTTATTCTGTTGAAACTGGTACATCAATTGCCATAAATTAAAGAATACATTATTTGCAACATAGTATATTTAAATTGGCATACTTACAGGCACTTAGCTGCGTGGTTAGTTGGGCGGCTTTATCCCTCCCCAATGACATGAAAGGCCAAAGGCTCAGTTTCGGGCGGGTGAAAAAAAAGTTTATACATTGATGTTTTTCATCCTTTCTCTAGGCAAGCGCTGGCGCAAATACTTAAGTCACCCATCTCTTCCTAATTAATTAGTTGATTTAACTTATTTCGGAAATAGTCAGTACTTGAACTAAACTATAATTATGATTAAATGACTTGTTTTCCTTAAAAAAAGAAAAGAAGCACTCAGTGTCCGCCGTTGCTCGAACGAGNAGAAGAACTCAGTGTCCGCCGTTGCTCGAACGAGCCTTTTTAGTCTCGGGCGTGGTCTCAGGCTAGGCATCGCGGGTGTGTTGGGGCCCGAAGGCGAGCCATGAGTTGGCCGTGGCTCCAGGCAGTATCGCCCTCCTTCCCTCCACCCTCTTTCACCTGGAGACTCCGGCAGCCGCTCGAGCGCTCCGCGGACCGTGGGAACGGGTCGGGTCACGATCTGCTGCTTGCGCTGCCCCTCTCTGTCGCTTCTTCTTCCTCCTCCTCGCGGGCGGGACCACAACAACGTACTCTTTCCTCTTCGTATCTCTCTGTATGTCCACTCCCACGCGGGCATCCCCCTCAGCCGCTTGCTGCCAACCCTATCAGGGGGGAAGGGGGACAAGGCTAGTAAATTATACGTCCACTTGCTTGCCAACAATTTGGTCTTATTTGCTCCGCAACATACTTACAAGAATACAAACAACATCTTAATCAGAATCCTTTGAAGAGCTGGTGTAGTTAAATTAAAGGGAATACATTAGGTATAGTTTTTATTTTATTCATACATTTTCTTTAATAACCTATAACCCGCATCGGAGTCCACATGGTCTAACGCGTCACTCTAGTGTTGGGCAGAATACAGGCTACCGGGAGATTGGGGTTAGATGGGTTCTTACTAAATTGTTTCCCATTCTACCATCACGCAAATTCAGGTGCATTTTATATAATCTACCCTCCTCATTTCTACTCCATTCGGGTCATTTGTGTGTGGTTTAAACCCGAATGAGTAATGAGACGCGTAAAAAATATATTTAAAAGTTTGTTAATGTTGCTTATGATCTGCACTGATGGGCACGCGGGGAAAGACCCCGTTCTTTTCTAAGCTGATTTGCTGGTAACGTAGAGGGTGGGTTTCGAATCTCAGTCGTATGTACTTAGGTGTTTTTTCCTTAAAAAAATTACCACTCTTCCTCCTCTCAAATATTGGAAACAATTCCTCTAAATTCTTCCTAACTTATCCTTAACCCTTAATGTAAATATTTGAATATCCTGGACGTAGAGCAGGCAATAAAAAACAATACTTAGG